>LPNX010803208.1:228924-315327 GCA_001517045.1 Pseudotsuga menziesii
ATTTTTTTAGCAGGCCCATTTTGAGCTGAAATTTCCTCTAATGATTATGGTTATACCTTGTGGTGTTTATGTCATTACTTTGATTATATTCTTTGTTCCTTCTGCGTAGTCTTAGTTGTTATTTATATGGTTCTAACTTAACTCTGTTTATGGAAACAAAGTGGGAAGAGTGGCATAATTCATTATCCCATGATGGTCTAAGAGGTAAAGTGTTCACTTGACTAGCAGGCTTACTTATTTCTTCGAACTAAGGCACCTCTTTTATTTCATATGTAGATTATACTTAGCAACGAACATTTAAAGAGCACTAAACATTGTGATCATTAACATACCTACTGTTTGTTAATACGATCCTTTACCGACTTAGCTTGTTAGCAAGGTAAACTCTATTCTCATTATTTATTTAACCTAGATGATTAATATATATGATACCTATCATTCATTATATGTATTTTTCATGTTTACGTTATTATAAACATTAACATATCTCTTATTTATTTCTTGGCAGGTTGTAACTTGGATTAAAGATCAAACCTGGATTTTATTCCTCGCAATGATACCATGGCATATTTCATATGCCATGGTGTGACTAAACATTAAGCTTAGGAAAACATACAATGTATTAAGGTTTAAGCCTAAGGTCTAAATGATACATGTCAATACTATGCATAGGGTTTGGACTTAGGTTTTTCTTCATACTATGCATGAACTATGACTATACTATACACGATACCTTGTATTAGCGCTTCGAGTGGTGAATGATAATATATGGTTTGAACTTTATAAGATGGGGTTTGAGACTTGCATGGAAAATGGAGACCACGATAATGTAACGATTGCAAAGTATGGAAATGTGGGTTTTGGGTTGTTAATGGTCACCAAGCTGGCGCCATTAATGCTTCTAGGGGTTTTGGGGCAGCTCGAGCTTAGGTTTTGGCTCCATGATTCATTTTGTCATTCTACTTGGTCTATGGATGGTCTGGTCTTGGCTTTGTGCTGTGAATGAAGGTGATGGATTAGTTGACAGAGGTAAGTCTGTGTTGGGTTTTTAGCAGGGTTATGGTTTCGTTTATTTGTTTACTCAACCTTCATACTTGTCATCCATGTGTGTTTCAGTGGTTGGAGGTGACAGGTTCGATGAGGAGCAACGTGGCTTGAAGCTTTGTGACTGGTTTGTGGGTGCTACCAAATAGTGCACAGTAAGCCTCTAAGACAAGTCTGCACTTGTCATCTATCGACCTTATGGAAGGACTGAGTTTCTCCTTGTTGTTGGGTTGGGTTTTATACTGTGGGGTTTCAATTTCCTTTGAGCTTGTATTAACGTACTTGGTTTTTTAATTAATAGTAAGGTGTTTTGGTTGTGGAGCAAAACTTAATGCTATTACATGCTCTGTGTATAAATGTGTGTTTATGTAATTTCTTTTTTGAATTAGGGCTTTATGCCAGGGAAACACCATTGCTTGCAATTATCCCATTGCCCTTGGCACGACTGTGTGAACCTGAATGTGATTTTGGAAATACTATGCATATCAATATATGTTGCATTTTTTTTGTTTTTGCAAAGGTTATTTATCTACACTGTGTGTTAAAAAATTTAAACCGTGCTATGTGTTTATTACTATGGTTTTCATATGACATTAAGTCTTCATGGTGTGTCTGGGTATAGTTACTCCATTATTGTCTTAATGGAATGAGTGCCCTTCCATGGAAGCTACGACAATGTAGAGGATTTTAAGATTTAAGATTTTTTTTTTTTAGTATGTGATATGGATTTATAAAAAAAACACCATGGGTGTGAAACCTTGTGTTGGCAGGGTTGATGTAGATTTCGTTACTGTCTTGTTTATTATTATGCGATGTGGAAAAGTGAAGAAACCATGGGTGAAAACCAATGATGAATACCATTGCTGTAATTTTGCTTTTGAGGGATTGTGTATTTAATTAAATGTGGTCGAGGCCAATATTACAATGTGAGGGAGGACATGTGGGTCTCATGACCTTGTTGTAGCTGAGGTAATATTATTGTGGTAGCTTGCATACGTTAAGTGTATAGAATGGCCTTGATAATTATAAAACGACCCTAAAGGATTTGAATCATCATCATTGCCGATATGAAAACCGTGGACTGTTTTTAAAAGATTATAATGGAGTTTGTATAGGAAAAATTTCTTGTGTATTACTGTAATTACATGGCTTTAATTGTTATATGGAATGAATGCATGGTTGTTTAATGAATACTGTAGGTTTTTATATGGTGATTTGTATTACGGTTTGCGACTTGGATTCATATACCCACAGGGGTCGATACCGCGACCTCTTTGTAAATTAAGGGTTTTAATATTACTTGCTTATTTTTATGTGATGGTTGTGAATGGATTTGGATGGGACCTTTAAATGTTTTATGCACATGATTTGTGATGTTGTTTATTTAAGTATTTAGGATTTTGGATTTTAAATAGGAAGAGAGATATTTGATATTGGACCAAAGGATGGTCACGATACGTATTATGTTCATTCTTTATGATGATGTTATAATTTTGATGGAATTTGATTTATTAGTTTATCTTATGTTTTAACTATACAGACCTTGAAAGGTCTTCAGCGATTTGTTTAGCTTTAATTTTAATGTATGTAATGCCCCATATTAATGTTTATTAATGTTTATTATTAAGTACTTTTATTAAATTAAACATATACTAATTATTTTACCATTTTTACCATTTGTGTAAAACATTAAATAAACAATATTGAACTATACTAATTATTTTACCATTTTACCATTTGTGTAAAACATTAAATAAACAATATTGGGTAATGTATGACATTTGGTTAGGTTTTTGTAAACACGTACAATTCAAGATTCATTAATACATAACACATGTCAAACAAATCTGAACTACACTACCCAAGATCGAATAAAATAAATTAATTTATGAAAGAGGCGGTGGAAGAAGGAAGGCGGTGGAAGAAAGGAAGGAAAGGAGGTATAAGGGAGGGATTTCCTGGATTTTGGGGGAGGAAAAAACAGTCGGGAAGAATTTTTTTTTTTACGGAAAAACGAAAGTGATGGAGCAGAGAGGGAAGATAGCTGGAGGAGGGGGTTAACTATAGGGGGTAGACTTACACTCAGGGAGAGGGAAGTTGTTATCCAGTTTATCGGTACGTGGGCTCGGGGGCTAGGAAACCCGTCAGTTTCCTAGGGCCAGCAGGTTTGCTGGTCGGCAGGGTGGAACATCCGAGTTGGCATTAAGGCTCCTATAGGCTCGAGCAAGGGAAAGGAAAGGCTAAAGGTGCAGGAACCAGAGACAACCTTCAGCGCTAAAGCTCAGGTATTTTTCGGTGAACTATCTCTTTATTGCACAAAATTTTAATGAAAATCTGAAAACTAAGTAAATATTTTTCTTTACTGTCAAAAGCATAGGACTGAGTGCTCTGCCTGGAAGACAGAGCACTAGAGAATGGTATCAAAGCCAGAGGCTCAAAAACTGAGACCTTCAGGCCTATTCACACTTAGAAAAAAAAATCTATGATAATTGTATAGAGGGACATAACTCTCTGGAGAGTTCTGGTTGAACTACACGAAACCAAATAGAAGCTTATGATAATCAACTCCATTTATTACAAGCTTAATTTGTTTTAACTATTCACAATGACTATAACATTTTAGAAGTATTTGCTGAGATATGTTTTTTTAATTCTTTGAAATATAATCAAGTGAAGAAATTATAGAATCTGAATCAAAAAAAAAAAACCTTGAAACCTTTATTACAGAAACATGCACAAATCATTTTTTTTAAATTGCCAAATATTGAAAAAATACAATACTCGCTGAGCGTGTATATGCACACATATCCATTGTTGTGGCTATGGAAAATATTTGATCTTAATATTAAGCTATGCTATCTAGTCAATGTACTTGACTATAATATTTGAAACGTACTTGACATTTAGAATAGTCCAATAATTTGAAGCCTGAAATATGCAGTGAGGACCGTGTGGAAAGAGTCTAGACATATAACAAAGTGACTGCATAAGATGCGCTTTGTGCATTCATGAGCAGAGGCTGCAAACACGTTAGTTATGTTACATTTAGGTCACCATTCTATGCCTGCCACTTAGACAAATATATTATCTATTTGTGGCTAATGGAAGAGATTTAATTCTAGTACATGATGCCA
This sequence comes from Pseudotsuga menziesii, assembly GCA_001517045.1. Lineage (NCBI taxonomy): Eukaryota > Viridiplantae > Streptophyta > Pinopsida > Pinales > Pinaceae > Pseudotsuga > Pseudotsuga menziesii. Next base: position 233,103 of record LPNX010803208.1, read on the forward strand.
GAATCAGAACATTATGGTAATATGCATTATACAGGTGATAAAACTTTTCCTTACACGTACGACCTACCTTCTATCAGGGCAAACACGGTTAGACTACTAACTTTTATAGTTCTCAGAATGGTTCTAAAGGTGCTTCTTAAAAAGGTGCCAATACGTGATTTGAACAATTCCCACCGACACGACAGATTCTACGGTTCCACTGAGGTGTCTATGTAGTTCGTGTCTGATAATAAGTTCAAACCTTGAGTCTTTACTCATTTTAAGGCATTTCAAATATTGGTTCTCTGACAGCCCACCTTAAATCACTAAGTGCTTCCAGCCCAAATCGCAATGTCTATAACGCTAGTTCACCTAGCCCTAATAATAATGGATCTCCACTACACACTTGAAGATTCTTTAACCAGAGAAAAATAAAATTCTAGAAAGGGCGATTCTAGAGTCAAAAACCACCATGTTTAGCAAGGGAAATATCAAGTTCACTAAAACAAACAAGAAAGTGGTACCATTTTTTTTGCTGTCTCTGGAAGCGAAAGCCACTGGGAGAAGAGCTCGTCGATATGCGTCTTGTAGGGATTAGTCTTCAATGACAGCATAGGGACGTCATGCAGCTGATAAGATATGTTGTAAAATATTATATTCTTCATGCCAAGGGAGGCTTTCAGACCTGTACCGAATAAGAATTAATATATGAACAATTGCTTTTAACTCGCGGCATCAAAGCAGCATAGTAAATAACAGAAATTAAATTCTTTTATAAAAAAGATATATATATATATATATATAAACAATTGTACAGGAAGAACAGTAAATTACGGCCGTTAATAAGATTGCAACCATGAGCTTTGGCCCGATTGCTCTAACTAAACTTTCAGCATCGGATGCAGATCGTTCTGACAAATTTTCTGCAGGCAACAAGTAGATGACAGAATCAAAATTTGGATCACAAAGAGCAAAGACAAACTATTTTGTCTAGGCACAGACTGGTAGGCAGAGCACACAAGACTATCCGAAACCTTTAAATTATTCGTCTTGTTGCTTGAAAATGGCCAGAAACACTGAATTTGAGATAGTATCCTTACCCTTTCGTCCATAACAAACGAATTTCGAGCAATTGTTCCAAATTATGGAAAATTGGTTCAGAAATTGACATCATGTAGGGTTTAATAGAAGAAAATGGAACAATTTGAAAACAGGAGGAAACGCTAAGGGATTTTGAAAATTGTATTGAGGGCAAGAAATCACATTAGTTCTGACCATGGAACCTCAATACATATGTCTAGATTTCACATGGGTTTCCAATCTGGGTGAGATATCTTTCACCATGGCCTCAAGGATACTACCTCACAGCGTATTTCCCTATGAATCCTGAAGCACCCAGAACGATAGCATTCATCCAAATGGCCTTTGCGTGCGAGGAAGGAGTGACCTTATTTTGTTGGGAGGCATCCTGCTTGGGTATACGGGAAGAGGGCGTGCATGCAGCCCACCTAGCATGCATGTAGCCCAGCCCTTTCGGTGGGCTCCTTGTTCCATTGGGAAGGCAAACCACGGATGAGAAAGTCTGTGGGTGGATCCGTGGTAGAGTGAGGAGGAGCCATGCCGACTTCCAGCTTCCTGATGGAGAAGCCACACTGGCTGCCTACTTCACCTTATTATTTCAAGATAAATAATTTAATTCCAGTGCACAGACAAACTTTTCCGTTCCTTCTTAATATTATATTATTCATATGATATTCTTTTAATTTGCTTATCAATTGTATTATAAATGTATATATGATTATCCAAATGTATTATTATTATCAATTGTATTATAAATTGAAATGTATATATGATTATTCAATTTTGAAAATATATATATATAATATTTATGAGTTATCATTACAATGACAGTCCTTATACAGAAGGATAATGTCAATTATGAACAGAATGATTTTATTGATCTAAGCCAGTCAACCCATCGGGGCAAGGGCAAGACCACAATTAGTTAAAAAAATAAAAATAAAAATAAAATTTATCTTCTTAAACGTCTTCGAAATAAACTCTAAGTTTCCTCTAAGTTTCAAAACTATTATCTTCCTTGGAGATCGAGCATGAAACCCCATTTTTGGATTGATCAAGACTATTAATATTTTAAAAAAATTATTTGAACAAAAAAAGTAATGATCCAAATTAAAATCAAATGAAAGTTGAACATACATTTAAATATTAAAAAATGAAAAGGATTATATCTTTCATTCATTATAACTTATTGTAAAGTTATAAGAAAAAATTGATAAAAGGAAATCATAAAAGAGATACTAATTAATCATAAACACATATATATTAAAAAAAAAGAATTGAACACTAAGGTAGTATAAGAGATGTTTATTATTATTGTTATTATCTTTTCTTCAAATTATTATTTTCAAATCAATGATAATAATGGAATAGGCATTTATTAAATAAATAAATTTGTTTAATTTTATTATTTTACATTGTAAGGCAAAGAAATAATGATGATTATCATAAATTTAAATTATTGTTTTTAAATTTAAATTTGATAGAAGTAGATGAAATCATTTTTGCAAATGAGCACTATTTAAGTTTGAAAATTATAAAAATTATTAAGCCGTATATAATTAATTTAGTTAGTCTATTTTAAATAATTTATTATAAATTATAAATCCTTAAAGTATTTAATGTATTCAACTTAAGACATTACCGAGACTTTAACTGATAGTCGAAGAGGCAAGATGGATGTGAAATAAGAAAAACAAGACACTGTTGAGACTAGCATTACGAGCTGAACGTTAAGGCATAGATTAAACCCCTAGACAAAATCGTTTAATGAAAGTGACTATGCGATTTTTTATGCAAATATTGGCAATTTGTCTCTATGCATAAATATAAGCATTGCATAACTAAAGTGTTATCTTTGCAATTATTAATTTGAGATAATAATGGCATAATGTTGTTGAATATGTAAGGAATTATCATGGTTCAAACACGCAGAGGTCGAAGTTGAGGTCGAGGGCGGGGTCGAGGTTAACCACCCTCGCCACCACCGCAGACCCCAGGCCCAACCACCCTCACCGCCACCATATATTCCACCACCCACGCCGCCAAGGAAAACCTCCAGCCCTGAGATGGGGGTGATACTGAGGTCCTTGGAAACCATCATGGCCACACTCAACAGGCAGTTGGAGAGGATCGTAGAGGTAGAAACCACGTAGGTGAGCCGAGAAAGCTCTGAGAGGGCACAAGGCCTAAGGCAAGAACCACTTCAGGACATTTCTAGAGAGCTGCAGAAGATCAAAATTCCCAAGTTCTCAGGAGGGCGACCGGGAAAGCACGCCGAAGCGTGGCTCGAGGGTATGAAGAGGTGCTTCGCACTAAATGAGTATACCTCAAGTTCCAAGGCTAGAATGGCCATCTTCCAGCTAAAGGGAGATTCCCTAAATTGGTGGTCATGTCTCGAGAAACAATTGCACCTTACTCCTTTGTCTGTCTCATGGGAGTTATTCGAGGAGAGATTCAACATGAAGTATCTTCCGGCCTATTATAGGGAACAACAGGCGGGTTCCTTTCATGCTTTGGTACATGGAAACATGACAGTGGAAGAATATGAATCTAGATTCATGGAAGTGGTAAAGTATGTTCCATACTTAGACTCGGATGATCGACAGGTGGAGCGATTTGTGTATGGACACAACTACAAGATCAGGGCCGTAGTACGGATGTGGAAGCCATCTTCAGTTGCCATGGCAGTTGAGTATGCTCACTATGCTGAGGATATGTCAGATGCAAAGGGAGGAAGCAAGTTGATAGGATCCAATCAGTAGGTTACAGGGAAGGCCCCACGACCATACTTCCGAGGAGGGCAATCCAAACTTCCTCCTTATGGTAACAGGTTCACCCAGAGAGGTAACACTTCAGTTAACTCAGTATCGCAGGATTCGTCAACAAACCATGGGAACCGAGAACGAACACATGGCAATTCCTTTAGAGGATCAGCTGGTTTTAGAGGATCTTGGGGAAGGAAAACATCCCATAGGACTCCTCCTAGAAACATGCAAGCACCACCTAATGTCTCTTGTTGGGGATGTGGAGGTCCTCATTTTCATCGAGAGTGTCCTAAAGGACAGACCAGCAGTAGGTAGCAGGAATGAAAAGCATCCATGAACAATTCTGATAACACTCATCGGATTCATGCAGCTGTTCACAACCACCAGGCAGAACATCAGTCCACCATGGTAGAATCATCTGGTAAAGTAAACAATGTCAAACTTAAAATTTTATTTGATCCTGGTGCAATAGATAGTTTCATTTCACCATATTCATTAGATAAATGTGGGTTGGAAGCCTGCGAGCATGATGATTTTGAATCGGTCGAGATGGATTCAGGCGTTAAACATGCAGTATGTCTTAAGGTAAGGGGGTGTCAAATTGACTTAAGAGTATGCACCACTAAGTTGGATGCTTATGTCACCAATTTGGGCACCTATGACCTCATTATCGGCACGGATTGGTTAGAAGACCATAGAGATTTCATGGATTGTTATGCAAAGAAAGTCTCGTTCCTTGATGATGAGGTTCAAGCAATTCAAATCCAGGGTCGAAAGAGGAAAATATCCCTCCGTTTCATCTCTGCAGTAAAAGCTAAAAGGTGTCTAAGACAAGGATGTCATTTGTTTGTAGTTGAGACGGTGAGCAATAGTAAAGGACCTTCCTTGAATTCTTACCCAATATTATCTGAGTTCAAGGATGTCTTTCCAGAAGAACTTCCACAACTACCTCTAGAGCAAGAGCTTGATTTCACGATCAAACTGAAACCCGGTGCGGAGCCGATCTCAAAAACCCCTTATAGAATGACAACCCATGAGCTTCAAGAGTTGCAGATCTAGTTAAAAGAGCTGCTAGACTTGGGACTAATTAGACCTAGCATCTCACCATGGGGAGCACCAGTGATCTTTGTTAAGAAGAAGGATGGATCTTTGCGACTATGCATAGATTATAGGGATTTGAAAAAAGCCACAGTGAAGAATAGGTATCCTATACCAAGAATTGATGACCTATTTGATCATATGAAAGGTGCATCAGTCTTCTCTAAGATTGATTTGCGGTCGGGGTATCACCAGCTTAGGATTAAAGAAAATGACATTCCTAAGACTGCTTTTCGAACTCAATTTGGGCATTATGAGTTCGTAGTAGTACCATTTGGTTTGACAAATGCTCCAGCAGTATTCATGAGCCTCATGAATAGTGTCTTTCGGAATTACTTGGACCACTTTGTTCAAGTATTCTTAGATGACATTCTTATATATTCTAAGAACGAGAAGGAGCATGAGGTGCACTTGCAGTTAGTCTTGACTTGCTTAAGGGAACATAAACTATTTGGTCAATTGTCAAAGTCTTCTTTCTTCCAAAAGAAGATTCACTACTTAGGGCATATCATCTCAGGAGAAGGGATCTCAGTGGACCCAGAAAAGGTAAAGGCCATCGAGGATTGGCCAAATCCGAAGAATGTGCATGAGGTGCGTAGCTTCATGGGATTAGCAGGGTATTACCGAATATTTGTGGAAGGATTCTCCAAGATTGCAAAACCCATCACCACCCTGCAGCGAAAGGGAATCCGATATGAGTGGACCAATGAATGTGATGCTGCTTTTGCTGAATTAAAGAGGTTGCTGACGAGTGCACCAATCTTACGGGTACTAGACATGGATAAAGACTTCATGGTATGTACCGATGCATCGAAGCAAGGGTTAGGAGCAGTTCTAATGCAGGAAGGTGGGGTAATAGCTTATGCATCTCGTAAGTTGAAGCCTCATGAGGAGAAATATGCCACACATGATCTGGAATTGGCAGCAGTTATGCTGGCACTAAAAATATGGAGACACTACCTGGTTGGCAGAAGTTTCACACTTAAAACAAATCATCAGAGTTTGCAGTATATTTTTACACAAAGGGATCTAAATGCTAGGCAGCGACGATGGAGTGAGTTCATGAGTGAGTATGACTTTGGTATCTCCTATATCAAAGGAAAGGAGAATGTGGTGGCAGAATCTCTAAGCCGAAGGCCGAGGATTTTCTTCTTAATCCCATTGAGAGTGGGTTTGAAGGAGAAAGTTCTAGAACAACTCTTGGGAGATGGATGGTATATAAAGGTAACCTCTGATATCCAGAGTGGGAAGAAGTGTGAGTTGAAGTATTATGGGTACCATATTGAGGAAGATGGGTTGATGTGGTACCAAGGAAGGATGTATATCCCTAAAGAAGATGGTCTCAGGGAAACAATCCTTAGAGAGTCCCATAGGGCACATTATTGTGCGCACCCTGGAGTGAAGAAGATGTATGCAGACTTGAAGAAGCTCTTCTTCTGGGCTGGTATGAAGATCGACATAGTGGATTTTGTTTCAAAATGCCTAGAATGTCAGCAAGTCAAGGAAGATCATCAACACCCACCCGATCTCTTACAACCTCATGATATTCTTGAGACTAAATGGGAAGTCATTTCCATGGACTTCGTTGTGGGATTTCCCCTCACATCCTTGAGACATAATGCTATACTCGTAGTGGTCAACAAAATGACCAAAAGTTCCCACTTCCTTCCAGTAAGAGACACTTATGATGTGACTGATGTAGCAAGGGTATTCATAAATGAAATTGTACGCCTTCATGGAGTTCCAAAGAAGATAATTTCTGACCGAGACCCTAAGTTTACCTCTAGATTTTGGACAAGCATGCAGTCAGCATTAGGTACCCAACTGAAATTAAGCTCAGCTTATCATCCCGAGACAGATGGGCAGATGAAGAGGGTGAATCAGGTGATGGAGGACATACTTAGGATGTATGTTATGGATCAGCAGACACAGTGGGAGAAATATCTTCCTCTAGTAGAGTTTGCTTATAACAACAGTCATCATAGCTCCATTGGTATGCCTCCATACTAGGCATTGTATGGGAGACCTTGGAGGACTCCACTCAGTTGGGACAGGTTGGAGGATCGTGTTTTATTCGGGCCTGAGTTGCTTCAGGAGATGGAAGAGCAAGTGTTACAGATCAGGAAGTAGCTTAAGGAAGCATAGGATAGACAACAGAGTTATGCTGATGCACACAGAACTGATAGAAATTATGAGGTAGGGGATCACATATTTATATGCATCCGACTGAATAAAAGTACCATTCGGTTTGGAAAGGGGACCAAGTTGTCACCTTGCTTTAAAGAGCCATTCGATATTCTTGAAAGAATCGGACCGGTAGCTTATCGTCTTGCACTGCCACCCCACATGTATAGGACTCATAATGTATTTCATGTTTCAGTATTGCGACATTACATAGCCGATGAGTCTCAGAAGATTCATTGGAAGGACTTGCAGGTCTCAGACGAGGGAACCTTCATGGCTGAACCATTACGTATACTGGATCATAGGGTTAGACAGCTCCGTAGTCGACGCGTGGACCAAGTTAAGGTCTAGTGGGACAAGTATAGCCCAGGATCTGCTACCTGGGAAGACATAGAGACTATGCGTCGATATTTTCCCTCATTATTTTGACGATAACTTCAGGACAAAGTTTCCTGAAGGATGGGTGTATGTAATGCCCCATATTTTGACTTCGACATATTTATCCCTCAGACTTATTACAGTGTATTTACTTATTATCTGTAGACTCAGCTATACTTCATTTTGGCATGTTATATGTGATTATTTACTGATGTTATGATGTTATTAGGATTATGCTCTCATTATGATATTATGATGTTATCATGCTTATATTATGCTTTGATCATGAGGTTACGACAATTAACATGCCTATGTATATTCTTTGATTATGATGTATGATGATTATCATTTATATGAAATTATTGTGCCTATGCGATTATCATGCAGTAGTCGTCATCAGATTCCTTTATTTCATAACAAAAATGTATAGTTGATAATCATCCTCGATATAATGTGAGATGTATGATGTGGTACATGGGCACCTGTCCATGATGCAATTTATTTTGTGTTTTATGTGATGAAAGGAGATAATGTTGATGATATGGACCAGCTATTGATTGAATATTGTTATGAATGCATGTTTACATAGTACTAACCTGCAGGGTACAGGGGCTATGTGATAGCCAAGTGTATGATGCCAAGTATGACTCAATACATATCTTGAAGAAGAGCCTTAATTGCCAAGTGATGATATGATGACACGCACCAATAAACTCGATAGCAACGCAGTATGGTTTGATGAGTATGTACCTAGTATGTTGAGAGGGACGGATGCATTTCCCACCCTATGTCACTTTGATACCCGAGGTCGTGGAAGGGCAGTGCTGAGACATGCTCCCCAATTTTTTGTGATGACAATGGTTGGATGCCTGCTAGGAGAGGCTAGGTCCACTAGATAGTCGACTCTACCACTCTCAGGTTCTATGTGGAAAGGTCAGTACAGCTGGCATCCACTTTGTACTAGCAAAGGAAGGATAGGGAGGATGCGGATGTAGGTTAGGATGGGTGGACATATTAGTTATTATTGTTGAAGGTTGGACATTATGATACCAGATTAGTGATGGTAGGTACCAATATTAACTGACTAAATAATAAGAACATAATTGTTAAATAACTCTGAATGTCACAAGAAATCATATTATATCTATATATGGGTCATGTTGTGTGAAATATTATTTGTATCAGTTACAATTTGGGGGTTTTTACTATAGTATAGGTGCATCCTGTGCATGTACTGGCCATGCATGCACACCTCACACATGCATTCTAGTATGAAATATTAAAATAGTTGGATAGGTTAACTAAGTAATTGTGAATTTTTTTAAACCTATAAATGTACCTTGTATCACTATTTTGACCATAACTTCGGGACGAAGTTTCATGAAGGGTGGGTGTATGTAATGCCCCATATTAATGTTTATTATTAAGTACTTTTATTAAATTAAACATATACTAATTATTTTACCATTTTTACCATTTGCGTAAAACATTAAATAAACAATATTGAACTATACTAATTATTTTACCATTTTAACATTTGTGTAAAACATTAAATAAACAATATTGGGTAATGTATGACATTTGGTTTGGTTTTTGTAAACACGTACAATTCAAGATTCATTAATACATAACACATGTCAAACAAATCTGAACTACACTACCCAAGATCGAATAAAATAAATTAATTTATGAAAGAGGTGGTGGTAGAAGGAAGGTGGTGGAAGAAAGGAAGGAAAGGAGGTATAAAGGGGGGGGGGGGGTTTCTGGATTTTGGGGGAGGAAAAAACAGTTGGGTAGAAGTATTTTTTTTACGGAAGAACGAAAGTGATGGAGCAGAGAGGGAAGATAGCTGGAGGAGGGGGTTAACTCCAGGGGGCAGATTTACACTCAGGGAGAGGGAAGTTGATATCCAGTTTATCGGTACGTGGGCTCGGGGGCTAGGAAATCCGTAGGCTTCCTAGGGCCAGCAGGTTTGCTAGTCGGCATGGTGGAACATCCGAGTTGGCATTAAGGCTCCTACAGGCTCGGGAAAGGGAAAGGCAAGGCTAAAGGTGCAGGAACCAGGGACAACCTTTAGCGCTAAAGCTCAGGTATTTTTCGGTGAACTATCTCTTTATTGCACAAAATTTTAATGAAAATATGAAAACTAAGTAAATATTTTTCTTTACTGTCAAAGGATAGGACCGAGTGCTCTGCCCGACAGACAGAGCAGTACAATGTAGAATAATTACAATATGTAATTTGTTGATTTAGTTAGTATTAAACTAGGTTATAAATATAAACTTATTTATATAACACCTACTTTTAAGATAAGTATATTTAAATGTAAAACATGCCTCTACTGAAAAAATGAATATGTCAATAGAGTATAAGGACCGAAAAGAACATATAATTAGCAGGTCTAAAATAAAATCTAATTCATTAGTTAACACAGTTTCAATAGGAAAACTATTTAGGAAAGGAAATGAACATATAAACCCTTGATAAACATTTATAAATGAATTAAACTTGCAGAAGCAAACTGATGAATAGACCCTAGATAAGTCTGGTATAAAAAATAACTTACAACCTAGGGTTATTATTTAAAAATCCAAACCCTAGCATATTTTAAACAGAGAAATAAGTACCTAGGGTTAGGAAATGCAATGTAATAATTTGCCTAACATAGCTAGTATTTATTATAGAAAAATGGAATAGGAAGTCTAGAGCTTCATATCTGTAAGTTGAAGATCTTTTAATGGTTGAACTCGGACATTCAATTAACCAGCATTAACAATTCAAATGTAGGTTTGACCTCTGTCTTTTATGACCAAATCACTTGGGAACTACCACGTTCCACCCAACCATGACCCAGACATGTTCCTGGTTTAAATACGGATCCCCCTGAGCCGGAATCCAACATGCAAGTAGCTTAGAGATCCTAAGGTAGGGTTTCCTATTTGGTATATTAGGTCTGGATCAGTTCTACTTTTTCCTTCTAGGAAAATGTTCTCCAAGAATTTACTTGAGAGAAAAACATGAAGAAAGTTATTCCTCCTAATGATAGATCAGAACCCCAAGCCTTCCTTGGCTTGATACTTTATAGATAGACTTTTCAGTCAAAGGGATAGTTAAATCAAGAAACCTTGGTTTCTTGATTTAACCCTTTTCAATTAATTTGGATAATTTTTAATACTTTAACTTAGGAAATTTCAACCAGTTCCCAATTAGACTTTTGTAGGCATTGGACTATTTATTATCTTTAAATAATAACTAACGATGGATGGAGCTTTCATTTCTTTCTTTCATCATTAATATTATTATTATATTTATTCTTTATACATCCCATGTATAAAATACATAATAATATATCACTTGTTAATATTTGTCTTTGGGAATCATATACCATGATCCCTGGACTAAATGACACTTCTTCATTAAGGTCAAAATAGGTAGATGGTTAGGTCTACTACTCTAGGAAACTATAAACATCCTTGCATGTTGGATTTCCCTAGTATAACGTGGTAGTTATTCATTACTTAATGAGAATACATAAATTCAAATTTTCATTTAATCACTTATAAATAAGTATGATGAGATCAATATTTTTCTTGAGTTGTTTTCACTTAGAAGTTTATTAAATTCTTTTTAGTAACCCCTAGTGCTTACCAGATCCCATACTCAATGCTTAAACATGGAGTTACAAACTTAGTGCAATTCCATATCTCTTCACTCAACACTAAATGCTAGGAAGCACTTGTATGATACATCGAGAGATACAATGGCCAAGGATCTGATGCTCTAGAGATTATGCTCAAAACCAACATGGAAGGCTCTAGGGCTTATCCCCAACACTTCTAATTATCTTTTCATGTGTTCTAGATCTTCTCACTCAACACAAAGGTAAGTACTCATGTGCTCCAAAGCTTCTCGCTCAACACAAATCATCAATCACTCATGTGCTTCAGAGGTCGTTGCTCAACACAAATCATCAATCACTCATGTGCTCCAGAGATTCCCACTCAAGCACAAAAAATCTCATCAATCATGTGCTTTAGGGTCCAAATCATGAAGTTTCTATGCAGTAGGTCTTTGACCCAATATATAAAAATAAAACATCAAGATAATCATCATCATCAATAGGCCCATGCCTATAATGGTTGGCTCCAAAATTTGGGATATTACATCCCTCCCTGTTTAGAACAACACCGTCCCTGGTGTTCTAGGGAATCGGAATGACATCATGAAACAAAGAAAGGTAAGCCTTTCTCATGGTTTCTTCATTCTCCCAAGTCCCCTTATTAGCCTCAAAGTTCTTCCATTTCACTTTTAACTAGACTATGGTGCTCTTCCAAAGCTTCACCTCTATGTTATCCAGTATATGAATAGGCTCAAGGGAAAACTCCCCTTCAGGTTCTATCTATAATAGGGACCAATCAACAACATGTTTAGTATCATAAACATATTTCTTTAACAAATATGCATGGAAAACATTATGGACTCTTAAATGCGTGGGTAACACTAGTTCATATGCCATTGGCCATTTCTTGGCCAATATTTTAAAAGGTACACAAAATGTAGGTGTTAACTTACCACACCTACCTAAGCTCAATGAGATTCATTTGGATTTTACTTTCAAGTAAACATGATCGCCTATTTGAAAGTATTTATCTTTTCTTTTCCAATCCACATAACTTTTCTGGAGGTCTTGTGCTTCTTTAAGGTTCACCTGGACCTTGGAAACCAGCTATTCCAAGTCCATCAATAAATCAGGCCCTAAAATGATCTGATCCACTAGGATATCCCAAGTAACCAGTTTTCTACACTTCCACCCATAGAGTACCTCAAAGGGGCTCATCTTGGTGGAAGTATGATAACCATTGTTACTCGCAAACTCTACAAGATGTAGGTAATCCTCCCACTTCATGGGGTTGTTCATCACATACATCCTAAGCATGTCCTCAACAATATGCTTTACTATTTCTGTCTGCTCATCTATCTAGGGGTGATACACAGTGATAAAGTTCAACTACGTCTCCAATATGGAGAATAAATATCTCCAAAAGTTGCCTGTAAACTTAACATCTTGATCCGAGATGATTGAATTGGGTATCCCATGCAATCTAAATATCTCCTTCAAGAATATATCAGCAATTTTCACTGCCTCGTAGGTTGACTTTACAGGAATGAAGTGGGATTCTTTCGAAAAATTGTTGATGACTACAAATATAGAGTCATTTTGCTTCTTACTTTTCAGTAAACCGGTGATTAAATCCATACTAATGACCTCCCACTTCCATTTCAGAATGGGTAATGGATACAACAATCCTGAAGGATGCTCATCTTCAGCTTTAACTAGATAACACTCCTGACATTTCACAATAACATCACAATACCATCCTTTAACTTAGGCCAGAAAAAGTGTCTCTTGACGGAGGATATCATCTTTTGATATCCCGAGTGTCCTGAGTAGGTTTCCCAATGAAATTCCATGAGGATGCTGGACCGAATGTCCCTTCCTTCTGGAACATACAATCAATCCTTGGACCATAGCAGTCAAGATTCATCTACCTTGTATTCTTTTTGTTGTTGAAACAACCTGTCCTCTTGGAGTTTCTTGAGGATTTCCACATAGAAGGGATAAAATTTGTTGGCCTCTCTAATTCTCTCATGCAACTCTACATCAGTTTGACTCAAGGTCACCTCATATATCATATGAGTTTGTTCTTTAGCTCAAAATGGTACTCACTAAGGAAAGACAACCACCTGGCTTGCCTTGCATTCATATCTGATTGATTGAATACATATTTTAGACTCATTTTGTCTATCTTCAGAAGGAACTTCCTTCCCATGAGGTAGTTCCTCCACATCCTCAAAGCGCGGATGATGGAAGCTAACTAAATGTTGTGCATACGGTAATTCTTCTCATGCTAGTTTAACTTCCATGATTCATAATAGATTGTGTGATCATTCTGCAAGAGGAATCCTTCAAGGCCTTCCTTGATTGCATCTGTGCAAACAATGAAATCCCCATCGGGATCCACAATTTGTAACACCAGTGCGGTCATCAACAACTGCTTAAGCTTTTGAAAACTTTCTTCACACTTAGTGGTCCATAAGGACTTACTTACTTTCTTCTACAAAGTGGTCATGGGGCTAGCTATCCTTAGGAATTTCTCAATGAACTCTTGATAATATCCAGCTAATCCCAAAAAGGACCTAATGTCAGTGACACTAGTAGTGGTATGTCAATCCTTTATGGATTTAATCTTTTTTGGGTCCACAACTATCCCTGTCTCGGAGATAATGTGACCTATGTACTGTATCTGTGGATTGTAAAAATCACATTTACTCAACTTAGCATAAAGATGGTGTTCTCTCAACACTTGTAGTAATATATGGAGGTGTTCTTCATGTTCTTCTTCATTCTTGAAATAAACTAGTATGTTCTCTATAAAGACCAAGACAAAATTATCCAGATACCTACTGAATAAGTTGTTCATCATACACATAAAGTTCGTGGGTGCATTGGTCAACCCAAATGGCATCACTACAAAATCATAGTGCCCATACCTTGTACAAAAGGCAGTTTTGTGAATATCCTCATAGCGAATTTGTACCTAATGGTACCTGGATCACAGGTCAATATTTGAAAAGATTCTGGGTCCTCCCACCTGACAAAACAAGTCATTCATCCTAGGGAGTGGTGAATGGTTCTTGATAGTCATTTTGTTCAAATGACAGTAATCGATGCACATCCACATCATACCATATATCTTCTTTTTGAACAATATTGGCACTCCGCAAGGAGACACACTAGGCCCTGGATATACCCTTTCTCTATCAACTCCTACAACTGCATTTTGAGTTCCACCAACCTAGGTGCACTCATGCGGTAAGAGGATTTGGAAGCCGAAATCGATCTTGGGGTCAGTTTGATGGAAAATTTTAGGTCTCGTTTCATAGGTAATCATCGGATTTCCTCGGGAAACACATCCTTGAATTCTTCAAGAATGGGGAAGTCTTCTATGCGTTCTTCTCTTTCAAACTCTATGTCTCGGATGTTCTCTGCAAACAACTTGCATCCCTTCCTGACCCATTTCTTTGCTTGTAACGCAGATATTTTCCTTACAAAAAATTTATTTGGAATGCCCTAAACCTTCACTTGGTTCCCTTGGCTATCAGTACACAATATTGACTTGTGTAAGCAATCGAGCATGACGTGGTGCTGTTCCAACCAGTCCATGCCGATAAGTATATTGTACAATCCTAAAGGTAGGATGTTTAGGTTTAATTTTGTATGAAAAACCATTCAGGTTTACCTCACATTCTTTAACAATTTCCAAAACTTTCCATTTCATACCAGTGGCTAACTGAACCAGCCAAGGTCTATCATGTTTTATCTTTCCTAATTTGCATTCATCAACAATTTTAGGTGAAACATAGCTCCAACAAGCACCGAGATAAATAAATATTGAAATAGAGGTGTTCAATATCTTACCTTCTATCTCAACCATTGTAGCTTGATGATCTACCTATCTTCCATCCAAGGTTGCATAAATCTGAGGTGTTCCAGCTATGTCCTCAACATTTGGTTTTTCTTGTAAGTTGTGTAAGACCCCACTGGTCTTGTTCTTACAATATCGGGCATAATGAGGCCCATTGCATTTCCAACACTTGATCTGTAGCGGGGTAGCATTGGCTCCACTTGCTATTGGCTTGTTGACATTAGAATATGGTACATAAGGCTTTGTACCATATTTATTGAAGTTCTTGTTCACTTGAAAGCTGTTATTATGCTTTCTGTATGGTTGTGGGTTAGACCCAAGTTTGCAGTTATCCAAAAATTTCTTAGACTTGTCTTGGTTTCGGTTCATGTTATCCTTCCTTAGCTGTGCATGCTCATAACATATCCTAGGCTGGTGTAGGGTAGTATCTAAGGTCTTAGGCATGTCGAATTCAATCCTCTCTTGAAAGCTGGGAGGAAGACATCCTAGGAATTGTCGGATCTTTACCTTTTCTTCTTTGATGTATGGTACATAATGCAACATATATAGAAATCTATTAATAAGAGCGTCCATGGTCATGGATCCCATACGTATTTCATGAAACTCTTTCACTTTTCTGTCGAAGATTATTTCTGACATATATTTATCTTAGAAAAGTTTTCGGAAGTTATCCCCATGTATTTCTCTTAGCTCATATTTCCTAGTGTGTTTTAAATATCTCCACCAACTTGCTGCCTTGCCATTCAAGTTATAGATGGAAAGACGTGCCTTCATCTCACTTGAGTAGTTATGAACTTGAAAATATTTTCTCAAGCCCAACAACCACTCTTCAGCCTTCTCCCTAGTGCTTACTTCACCTTCATAGGTCAAGGTTCTTATTTTCCTGAAGACTGTCATTGCTTTTTTGTTTCTTTCTTCGAGGAGAAAGAGAGTCATCACTGGAAGGACTGTGATGATCTCCTTTCGGTGCTTCAGTGGTAGGTTCCTCTTTTGCTTCTTCTCTTGGGCTGCTGGCACGTTTATGGTATGACTCTCTTTTGGAGTTGTTTTTGGACTGAGTGGGCTTACCCTGCATGCTTCCTCCCATCATATTTCTCAGTAATGCTTCATTTATAGCTTGTTGTTCTTTTCTTTCGTTCAAACTATCTTCTCTGAGACTTCACAATTCTACTTGAAGACTATGTATAGTCTTTAAAATATCATAATTCAGATCCACCGCCAGTTCTACTTCTGGGGTGGGGGTGTTCTTCTTTCCTTGCTAGCTGTCAACCTCTTCAGTATTCATAAACTGACTGTTCGGTAAAAGTTTTTTGAAATTTAAAAAATTGTAAATAACATAAAAATTTTCTATTAGTAAAAAATTTGACATCATACTTTATTTTCTTTGTGGTAAATGCTTGGTGTGCCCACAAGTCTCTTAGTATTGAAACTGGGCTCTCATACCACTTGTAATGTCCTTAAAAATTGAAAATAAGTTTTTTTTATAGGCTAGTAAAAACTACCTAAACATAACATTATTATACTTGCAGAATATAATTTACACTATTTGTACCACTATTTGGTCGTAAGTTGTTCTTACATTCTATCATCATTCTTTCAGTTATACTTATTGTTGTGTTTTAATGGAGATGCTGTAATGTTTTTTACAACTTGGTTCTTATGGTTATACCTTATGGTGTTTATGTCGTTACTTTGATTATATGCTTCTTTCCTTCTGGATATTCTTACTTGTTATTTATATGGTTCTAACTTAACTCTGTTTGTGGAAACAAAGTGAGCGTAGTGGCGAGACTCGTTGTCCCATGATGGTTTGAGAGGTAAAGTGTTCACTTGAATAGCAAGATTACTTAGATCTTCGAACTAAGGCACCTCTTTTATTTCATATGCAGATTATACTTAGCAACAAAGATTTAAAGAGCGCTAAACATTGTGATCATTAACATACCTACTGTTTGTTAATACGTTTCTTTACCGACTCAACTTGTTAACAAGGTAAACTCTATTTTCATTATTTATTTAACCTAGATGATTTATCTATATGATACCTATCATTTGTTATATGTATTTTTCATGTTTACTTTATTATAAACATTAGCATATGTCTTATTTATTTCTTGGGAGGTTGTAACTTGGATTAAAGATCAAACCTGGATTTTATTCCTAGCAATGATACCATGGCATTTTTCATATGCCTTGGTTACTAAATATTAATCTTAGGAAAACATACAATGTATTAAAGTTTACTCCTAAGCTCTAAACGATACATGCCAATACTATGCATGGGGCTTGGACTTAGGGTTGGCACATACTATGCATGGACTATCACTATACTATACATGATACCTTGTATTATCATTTGGGGTGGCAAATGATAATATATGGTTTGAACTTTATAAAATGGGGTTTGAGACTTGCATGGAAAATGCTGACCACGATAATGTAGTGAGTGTAAACTATGGAAATGTGGGTTTTGGTTCGTTAATGGTCACCAGGCTGGTTCCACTAATGCTCCTTGGGATTTTGGGTATCCCAAGCTTAGGGCTTGGCTCCACGACTCATTTGGTCCTTTCGCTTGGTTTGTGGATGGTCTATTCTTGGCTCTGCGCTGTGAATGGAGGAAATTGCTTAGTTGACAGAGGTAATTCTGTGTTGGTTTTTTAGCAGCGTTATGGTTTCATTTATTTTCTTACTCAACCTTCATACTTCTCATCCATGTGTGTTTCGATGGTTGCAGGTGATAGGTTCGATGAGGAGCAACGTGGCTCGAGGCTTTGTGACTGGTTTGTGGGTGCTACCAAATCATGCACGATAAGCCTCTGAGACAAGTCTGCACTTGTCATCTCTCGGCCTTATGGTAGGAATGATTTTCTCTTTGTTGTTGGGTTGGGGTTTATACTGTGGGGTTTCAATTTCATTCAGGCTTGTATTAACAGACTTGGGTTTTTAATTAACAGTAAGGTGTTTTGGCCGTGGAGTGAAACTTAATGCTCTTACAGGATCTGTATATAAATTTGTGTTTATGTAATTCATTTTTTGAATTGGGGATTTATGTCAGGGTAGCACCATTTCCTTCAATGGTGCCATGGCCATTGGCATGACTGTGTGAACCTGATTGTGATTTTTTAAATACTGTGCATATCAATATATGTTGTGTTTTTCATTTTTTACAAAGGTTATTTATTGACACTGTGTGACAATTTTATACTGCGGTATTTGTTTATTATTGTGGGTTTCAAATGACATTAATTCTTCACGATGCACCTAGGTATAGCTACTACATTATTGTTTTAGTTGTAGGAATGGAGGATAGCGATAGCGTATGGCTTGGGGCCATGCCGTGAATGGCATGAGAACCCTTCCATGGAAGCCACGATAGCGTAGGGGAGTTTAATATTTAATATTTGGTTTTTTTAGTATGTGATATGGATTTATAAAAAAAAACACTGTGGGTGCAAACCCTTTTGTTGACAGGGTTGTTGTAGATTTCGTTATTGTCTTGTTTATTATTATGCGATGTGGGAAAGTAAAGAAGCCATGGTTGAAAAATCACGATGGCTATCGTTGCTGTAAGTTTACTTTTGAGGGACTCTGTATTTAATTAAATGTGGATGAGGACAAGCTTACAGCGTGAGGGAAGACATGTGGGTCTCACAACCTTGTTGTAGATAAATTAATATTATTGTGGTAGCCCACATATGTTAAGTGTATAGTGTGGCCTTGATAATTATAAAATGACCCTAAATGATTCGAATCCTGGTCATTGCTTGTATGAAAACATTGAACTGTTTTTAAAAGATTATAATGGAGTTTGTAAAGAAAACGATTCTTGTGTGTTACTGTAATTACATGCATTTAATCGTTATATGGAATGAATGCATGGTTGTTTAATGAATATTGTAGGTGTTTATATGGTGATTTGTATTACATTTTGCGACTTGGATTCAATTAACCATAGGGGTCGATATCGCAACCTCTGTATAAATTCAGGGTTTTCATATTATATGGTTATTATTATGTGATGGTTGTGAATGGATTTAGATGGGACCTCAAAAAATTTTATGCATACAACTTGTGATGTTGTTTATTTAAGTATTTAGGATTTTGGATTTTCAATAGGAAGAGAGAGATTTGATATTGGACCAAAGGATGGTGACGATACTTAGTCTGTTCATTCTTTATGATGATGTTATAATTTTGATGTAAGTTGATTTATTAGTTGAGCTTATGTTTTAACTATACAAACCTTGAAATTTCTTTACTAATTTGTTTAGCTTTGATTTTAATGTAGAATAATTACATCTTGTAATTTGTTAATTTAGTTAGTACTAAACTATGTTATAAATATAAACTTATTTATATAACAACTACTTCTAAATTGAGTCTATTTAAATCTAAAACATGATTCTACTGAAAACTGAAATATGTCAGTAGAGTATAAGGGTCCAAAAGAATAGCTAATTAGCAGGTCTGAAATAAAATCAAGTTTGTTATTTAACATAGTTTCAATAGGAAAAATATACAGGAAATGAAACTAAGATACAAACCCTTGATAAACATTTATAAATGAATTAAACTTGCAGAAACAAATGGATGAATAGACCCTACATAATTCTAGTTTAAAAATTAACTTACATCCTAGGGTTACTATTTAAAAATGCAAACCCTGGAAGATTTTAAACAAAGAAATAAGTACCTAGGGTTAGGAAATGAAATGTAAACATTTTCTTGACATATTCAACATTTATTAAAGAAAAATGGAATAGGCATTCTAGAGATTCATACATGTAACTTGAAGCTCTTTCAATGGATGAACGTGCACATTCAATTAACCAGCATTAACAATTCAAAGGAAGATCTAACCTCTATTTTTTATGAGCAAATCAATTGGGAAGTAGCACGTTCCACCCAACCATGGGTCCATGACTTGGAACTACTCCTGGTTTAAATATGGTTTCCCCCGAGCTGGACTCCAACATGCACGTAGCCTAAAGCTCCTAAGTTAGGGTTTCCTATCAGGTATATCAGGTCTCGATCAATTCTCTTTTTTCCTTCCAGGAAAATGTTCTCCAAGGATTTATTTGAGAGAAAACTAGGAACAAAATGACTCCTCCTAATGATAGATGAGAACCCCAAGCCTTTCCTTGGCTTGAGACTTTATAGACAGACTTTTTATTCAAAGGGATAGTTAAATCAAGAAACCTTGGTTTCTTGATTTAACCCTTTTCAATTAATTTGGATAATTTTTAATACTATAACTTAGGAACTTTCAACTAGTTCCGAATTAGACTTCTATAGGTATTGGACTATTTATTATCTTTAAATAATAAATAATAATGGATGGAGCTTTTCTTTCTTTCTTTCATCATTAATATTATTATTATATTTATTCTTTATACATCGCATGTATAAAATACATAATAATATATCACTTGTTAACATTTGTTTTTGGGCATCATATACCATGATCCCTAGACTAAATGACACTTCTTCATTAAGGTCAAATTAGGTAGATGGTTAGGTATACTAGGCTAGGAAACTCTAAACATAGTTGCATGTTGGATTTACCTTGTATAACATGGTAGTTCTTCAGTACTTGATGAGAATATAGAAATTCAAAATTTCAGTTAATCAATTATAAATAAGTACGATGATATCAATATCCTTCTCGAGTCGTTTTCCCTCATAAGTTTATTAAATTCTTTTCAGTAACACCTAGCGCTTACGTGAGCCTATACTCAACACTTAAAACAGGGAGTTACAAAGTTAATGCAATTCCAGAGCTCTTCGCTCAACACTAAATGCTAGCATGTACTTGTACAATACACCTAGGGATACAGTGGCTAAGGATCCAATGCTCCAGATATTATGCTCAACACGAACATGTAAGGCTCTAGGGATTATGCCCAACACTTCCAATTATCTTTTCATGTGTTTGAGAGCTTATCTCTCAACACAAAGTTAAGTACTCATGTGATCCAGAGCTTCTCGCTCAACAAAAATCATCAATCACTCATGTGCTCCAGAGTTCCTCTCTCAACACAAATCATCAATCACTCATGTGCTCTAGAGCTCCTTGCTCAACAGAAATCATCAATCACTCATGTGCTCCAGAGCTTTCCCCTCAATCACAAAATATCTCATCAATCATGTGCTTTAGGGTCCACGCCCAACACAAACAACCATATATATCATTAGACGAATTTTGAGGTCTAAAATGGGCCTCCTAAGGAAAATAATAAAATAATAGTTAAAATAATAAAATAATATTTATTAATTTTGGAGGAAGAAAGAAAAAAACTACCTTTTGTGTTCGTATTTTTGACATATCTCCTTGTGTGTTTATTAAAATTTCGATTGGGAGAGCTCATTGGATGTGGAATTTGATTCTACATCCAACGAGTATCCACACTGCATACTTTTGATTGACCCTGCTACCCTAAAATAAAGAAATACCTGAAAAATCATGATGATGACATCATCATCATGATTTTTTAGATATTTCTTATTTTGGGGTAGTAGGGTCTATCAAAAATATGCAGTGGCTACTCGTTGGATGGAGAATCAAATTCCACATCCAACGAGATCTCCCGATCAAAATTTGAGTAAAAACACAGGGCGATATGTCGAAAATACAAACAAAAAAAGTATTTTTTTTAGGACAAATATGTCAACTCAACCATTATGGTTGACTCATTTTATTGAAATTCTATTGGTTCTTTAATTGCAACTCACAAGAAATTATTGTTAGCACATTTTCTTATAAGGCCCATTTTAGACCCCAAATTTCCTCTAATGATATATCATTAATAATTGGCTTACACCCAATATATAAAACAAATCATCAGGTTCCTATGCAGTGGAGTCTTTGACCCAATATATAAAAATAAATAATCAAGATAATCATCATAATCGATAGGCCGATGTTTATAATGGTTAGGTCCAAAATTCAGGATATTACAGCAAGTCACCTGCACAGTAATGTGAAACGATTAGAGTCCTCTATTTTTTCAACTTATCTATTCTCGTCAACCCCCTACATCACTACGATCCCTATTCTCTATTTATACCATCTCATTCCCCTCTCTTAAATTCCCCCCTACTTATGCCTCTCTTGTCCAACACACCATATTCCTCCTCCAATCCTTCATATCCACATTTCCATTCACCAATTCTCTCTCTCATAAAACCATCACCCACTTCCTCCCCTCCACCTTATCCCCCTTCATCACTGAAGCCTCATGTAATGCATCTAACCCTATACATATTCAAAATCTCTTCTCCTCCTAATATTTCTCTGAATCCCCACTCCCCTTCACCCTTGTAACCCATCATGTTCCCATTCCACTCATCTTTCTCCACTCTAACTTACAACATCCTCCTATGCCCATGACCCCGTGTTTAAACCATTAACCATACTCAGATAAACTTACAACACCCTCCTAGGCCCTTCATCCTTTTGCACCCCCTCTCAACTATTAACCATCCCCATCTCAAATTCCAAAATTCTCCCAGGCCCTTGACCCTTCCACAACCCCTCTCAAATATTAACCATACATTTGATGTATTTCATATAGTGCTAGAATTTTTTTCTCCACATAACGTGAACGCGTTATAGAACTACACACTGACAAACATGTTTTGTAGTTCTATAGTGCACACACATTTTCCAATTCTATATGGGTGATCAATGCAATTTGAATTTAAACATAACACTCTCTCTTTTTGTAGCACCTAAACCATGCCAATTCACTAGCTCACACGTCACCAATATTCTTATTTGTATGGTTTGGAGTTTGCTTCTGTAATACCAAACTTGTGCTATGGTATATAATAAACCATAGCTAATTGGGAATTTCTTCCAGTTTTTGAAGAATTCATTGTTTACACACTTGTGACAATATGCTACACACAACCAATTTTCACGAAATCTTAATTATAAATAGAATTTTTTCTGTAGATCCTAAATATGTAATCTTTATTTAAAAATATTATATTCTCTTAATTTTTTCAATTTATATTGTGTCCTAACTCCTAAACTCATAAACCATGTTTTTAGTGTTATTTCCATGACCTTTTGAATTCTTAATCATCTTAAAAAAAATTCTATGGTTCACTAGAAGACACTAACCTTTACATTCTATTGAAAACCCATTTCATGATTATTTCATTAAGAACTTCAAAGGTTGCCCCCACAAAAGACGTACCATTTTCGAGGAATGGCCGCTTAGATAATTATAGAAATAATTCAAAATTACTATTTTTTTTTTTTGGAAAATAGCATTGCAGTAGTGCTATATGTTCTCTGCATGCATACAAATTTTTGTAGCCCGAAACCCCGATTTATGCCCTCAAAGGCTACATCCACAAAAACATATACCTTGTCATTTACGTAAAAATTATAAGAGTTATTGTTAGAAAAAATGAAACTTGACATAGTAATAAGAAGTTTCAATACATAAAACTTATCTATTTAGAAACGAGATTCAATTTCCTACATTTCATCATTTTTACTCAAAGTAAGATATTTTGTGTAAGTGTTTGAGAAAATCCAATTAGGTTGTGGGATGCCTGATTTTTCAGTTTTTTATTGCATCTAATGTGCCAAAAGTGATCCTCATTAGCTTGCACTCACCCAAAACCATGGTCAACTAAGTAACCATACCCAACAATGCTCAAACATAGTCAATGTTCCATAAAAAAATTGAACTATTCACAACACTAAAGTAAACCATGGTTAACCAAACCTAGGCAATAACATTCAACCATGGTCTCATAGAGTTAAACACTTACAACCATGGTCAACGAGTTAATCCTTAGTCAATATTTGTTAGTCAAGCTTGGTGAACCAAAGTTAATGTTACCTAAAATAACTAAACCACACACAACCAAAGTTCAATGAAGTAAAAAATGATTAACTAAAATTTAATAATGGTCAACCATGGTGCATTCCTTAGTGAAGCAAATTGAACCATGGTTTACTAATTCCAAGCATGATTAAGTTAAGTCAATCATAGTCAACCATGGTTTCAAATGTGGTCCCACATAATTAGACAAGCACAACCATTGTCAATGAAGTAATCCATATTTAAGATTTGTTAGTTAACCATGGTTAAAGAATGTCAATGTTACCTAAATAAACTTAACCACACATAACATAATTTCATTAAAGTAATCTATGGTTAAGAAGAAATGAACAATAGTAAACCATTGTGCATTCCTTACCTAAGCAAAGTCAATCATAGTCAACCATTGTTCATTAAAATAAAACATGGTCAAACAATAGTCATCCATACTTAAATATGGTAAAACTTAGTCAAACATGTTCAAACATACCAACTTTGTTTACAGTGGTCAAACTTAGTTAACTGCCAACTAACACATTTTCTTAAAATGATCAATGTTGGTTAAAAATGATAAACCTTAACTAAGCAAAGCTAAACATGGTTTCCTAATGTCAATCATAATTGACTATAAATTTGATCATAATCAACCAAGATACAATAAAATCAAATATGGTCAAATAATTGTTTCATTTTTTAATTATTACTATATATATAACAATTGCCCATTCATTACAAATCAAATATTGATATTTATTCATTTGATTTCATTTATTTATATAATTTTATTTCATATATATAAATAAAATGAACTAACACCATTTCTATTTTTATTATTCATTTTTATATTATTGTATATATAAATAGAGTTAATATTATTACTTATTTAATTTTTATCTATTTAAATATTATTTAATTTATTTATCACATAATAATAATTCATTGTAGATTGAGACCATTAAGATTAAAAGGATGGATCACACCAATCATATATCAACTACTTTTGAAAAATATAATTTTTCTATTATAACTAATATTAAGAGTTATAGCATCAAATATTATTTTTTAAAATAATATTTCTTGTATTTATAGAAAATTTAGTTTTAACTCATAATTAATAATAAGATCCTTGGAAGTCTATGCAGTAGATTTTAAAGGTATAATGGAAATAGTCTTCCAATGTATACACTATCATTTTGATAAAAATGACTAGCAAATATCTCATTTTTCCTTTTCCTCTACATTAATTTCATTTCAAGGCTATTAAGAGGCGAACATTTATTTTTGATGTCTTTCATAAAATGGATCCACATACAATACTACGAGACTGAGATTTCAAATTTGAATTACCACTCATAGAATGGCACACTAGCTTTTGCCATACAAAAATATTTTAATTTTGTTTCGAGCACAATAATGAAATAGTTCATTATTTTGCAACTTTATATTTGAAGGGCAGTTCTAAATTTTTTCTGTCAAATTTTTAGATGGTTGAAAATTGACAATTAGATAGTAACAAGAGCCACGAGGTGGCAATGTCCCCGACATTGCATCTGTGATATGGTGGTTTGCAATTACATATGGAAAAAATTAAAACTCAATAAAAATAGATTAAATTTTGTTATAGCCTACTTAAAGCTCAATAAAAATAGAATAAATGTTGTTATAGCCTACTTAGGCATCCTTTTGAGGATGGTAGAGATTTGACTACTTAGAAGACTCTAGACTCAAGTTCTATTTCAATGGATCCAAAGTGAGGATGAGCTTTACCAGCTATGCGAGAACGACTACTACATCTCAAATAGGCCATGAAGGACATAAAGACAAGCCTAAATATAGAGTGGGGATGAACCATTTTTTATTAGCTAAATGATAAATTGTTGATGCTTGTTGGGTGGTTAAGCTAATTCCTTTAGTATCAAAGTATTATAATTCGAAACTAACTTTTCCTTCTAAAATGGTACCCACCTCTCTCTTGGAGTTGCACATTTGGGCTTGAAAAGTAAGCTATCCTATAAAGGAAAGGTAGAAAAGAAAAAGTAAGTTATCCATATTTGAATAATGCTAAGCCAATAAAAGAAAAAGAAGGAATTGAAAGAAAGCAAAACCTTCCTCATTGAAGGAAAACTCACCACCTACCCTTCAATCAAATAGAAAAGTTTTAGTAAAGTAAGACAACAATTTCCATTATTACATATATCATAATAACCACTTATGTAAGTATACACATATCTTAAAAAAATCTATTAATAAAAATTAATAACATTTTCAAAACAAGTTCCACCTAATTATTTGCCCCTTCTTTGAAATGGGTTCTTAAGATTTTCAATAGTATTTTGATGGAGACATATGCCTGTCAAATTCCAAGCCTTCCTCAATAACTTGAGTTAAAATGAAAAATTCATTCCATGAAATAGACATTATGTAGATTATTTTAACACACTTCTCAAATATAAAAACCATATGGACTTTATGTAACAATTCAATACATATAGATTTAAAAAAACACACATGTATAATAAAAATATGTAAATTAAAAATTATTTTACCTCTTACTCAAATATACTATGATATGAAAAAAATATTTATATTATAAAATTTCAAATTAAAAATAAATATCATTCTAATATATTTAGACATTGCAAGATGTTTTATCATTTCCTAAAATTTTGTTAAACATTTTACTATACCATTAAGTAATCAATATAAACATAAAACTATAAAATTTTCAAAAAAATTCAGTGGCTGTTTTTGATGTGTCATGAGAGCATAAACCGGTAAAAATGAAATCATCATTAGGAGAGAAGTGACCCCATCTCACTCAACCTAATCAATTTGGAAGAAAAAAATAAGTGAAGGCCTTACAAACAATGCCAGTGTCGACCCCATCTAACTCAACCTAATCAATTTGGAAAAATAAAAAAAATATAAGTGAAGGATTTACAAACAATGCGAGTGTTGACCCCATTTCACTCAACCTAATGACATTAAAACAAATGGCATGACAATGCCAATGTTCCACTTTTTTTGTATGAAATCAAATTTGCGTATATTTTATAGTAAGACAATAAATTCCATTATCCTAGGGGATAAATTCCATTATCCTTAGTTAACGAATTCTATAGTAAAGCTAATCACATTAAGAATTTAAAGATTAATTCTTCAAACCCTAAAATAAACTTTATCAATATAAATACCATAATACCATGAATTAACCAATACCATATGCCTATAAACCACTAAAAGATAAACTCATGACTACTAAAATCTAATTATTTTTTTAACTATCTTTTGGTGGCCTTTATTGACGAGATAAAAAGTGCTTAGCCATGAGTATCGCACCGACATTGGGCTGCTTCATCGACGAAGGATACTACCATGTTTTTTCGGATTAAACAAGATTGGAAATTTCAATCCAGTTGTAATATTGTATAAACCGACAATTCCCTAATCAAGCTTGTACTCTGCCAGATTGCTAAGACTTGGGATGAATTCGTTAGAAAAGATAAACAAATCCATGGTTACAGGAAAACTATGGGGATTCTCTCAGTCTTTTCAATATTTGTGTTAGAGAGCTGGGAGAAAGCTGAGTTTATATAAATTTTCTGTGGTTGGAATCGGTATATAAGTGATATATCCATTGAGTTATTTGAGTTGAAAGAGAAGAGAGTTTCTATGTGGATGCCTGCGGCGACATGGTGCAAAGGCAAGATGTGAAATCGAAATGAATAGGAGACAAGAAATCCAATGTACAGAATTGTGCATCACCAGAGGTGGGGAAGTGGCAGTCCAAGAAATCCAATGTATAGAGTTGGGGAAGTGGCACTTCAAGAAATCCAATGGATAGAGTTGTGCATCACCTTACACACAATGATTTTTGTATGAAATCAATCAAATTTGAGTATATTTTAAAGCATGGCTTCAAGTTGAGTAATCCTCTCATGCGCGTGTAACCTTTCTCAATAAATAACTACCACTATAGATGTTTATAGTAAAATCGGAACTTAATACTAGGTATTGGGATTCAGTGTCATTGTGTCTTTATGAATAAAAAGGCGTATTGTAGTCTAAACTATCTGTCGGCACCATACTATATAATTTAAAGCCTGGCTTCCAATTAAGTAGTCGTCGGACCATGGCCATTTAACCTTTGTCAATAAATAACTCTAAGCATCTTATTGTGAAATTAGAACTTAATACCAGCTATTGGAATTCACTGCCTTTATAGAAAAAAAAACATGTATAGTAGTCTAAACTATATGTGACAATGACGTCACCATCCTTCACATTAGTGCTGCAACAAGCAAGGCTGGTCCTATTTCAAGATGATGATGTTAAGAAATTAAAATTTCTAGGAAACTTCATGAGAAGTTACAATAATTGCGATTTTTAGAGTCACTGTGGAATTGGCAATTCTCTTGAATTAGCAATTCTCTGCATGACGCTACTTTGCGGAAATGAACCTGGATTATGCCTAGTTTCTGTCTTTCAACAAAGGAGCCCTTTGCTTTCCAGTACAATGTCAATTATTTAGCCGGTGGTTGGGTGGTAACCTTCCGAGGAAAACAGTTCAGTTCGTGAATTGGTCAAACAAGTTTATTAAACCCTCTTCATCCCATCCCATCCCATCCCACCCCACCCCACCTCACCTCAGGTTTTGTCGAGAATCTTCAATGCTCAGAACAAGAATCATTACCAAGGATGAGAGAGTCATTAAGACTGATAACTGGTTAAAAGTGTACTCCCAACCAGGGCCGGAATTTCAGATCTCTACTCCCCATCAAATGGAAATTTTATGACGGTTTGTTATCTTTGGTCCCCTTCATTTTAGGGTTTGATGAATTTGAGGAGTGTTAAATTTTTATATGATAATTTTATTTTAATTTTATTTTAAATTTATATATATATATATATATATATATATATATATATATATATAATCTAAAAATTTATTTAAAAATATATATTTTATTTAAAGAATTTGCATAATTAATTTTGCAAAGAGTTTAAAATAAATAAAACTTTAAGTAACAATCATTCATTAATAACCAGGTAACCCTAATTCATTCCTAATTCATTTCTATATAAACTTCATGTACAATTGCAAAGCACTCCCTATTGCAGAGCGCTCCCATAAAGAGAGGTTTGGGATAGATACTACCCAAAGAAAAGCTTCCATATCCAACCACAAAGCAACCTTGCTGCTCAAGTTAGAAGGGGATTTCAAAAATTCTTCCTAATTCAGTCACAAAGCAAGGTTGCTGCTCAAGTTAGAAGGGGATTTCAAAATGTCTTCCTAATTCAGTCACAAAGAAACTTTGTCGCTCAAGTTCAAAGAAGATTTCTAGAAAGCTTTCAAATAGGCGTTTATGCTTGGAATGGATTTTACTTTAAAAAAAGAACTCCGCTCTCTTTTGAATTCAATGTATAATGGAAAATATTTTAATATTTAAGAAAAAAATTAAAAAATTAAAAGCTTTAATATTTTTTACAATAAATTAGGTTAAAAAACTTAATTTTAATTAATATTTATAAAATCATTTTATTAAAATAAAAAAATAGTTTACTACAATTTATTTATTGAAATTTGCATTCACTCAACCAATTGTTGTATTTGAATGAACTTCGCATTCACTCGGCACATTTTTAGAAAGAAACATAAGGTAAATTATATTTAAGCAATCTAAGGGGGCATTACCAAGCTCAATCTCCAAATATTTTCATTGCATTCTTTAAAGAATAAAAGAAGATGGAATTAGATGTTGAGGCAAACTTGGAATTGTGTGGAAAAACAATTGAATTTTCTTTGTTTTATCATAGACAAAGTTAAACTTTGAAACTGAGTTGGTTTTAATAATTTTATGTTTACTTTTATCCATAAAAATTACCAAGAGGGTTGTTCCTGGAAAAGCTTTTCGGAGCAAGAATAACTTCCCAGCCCACACACCCAAGGTATTTTTAGCTATTCAGTTCACCCAGCAACCATAAGTTGTTGTGTTTTCTCTTTTGCTCATAACTAGAATACAAGACATCCATCTTCATACATGACTAATAGGAGGTTCGTCGTAATAATGTTGAATGAGAAATTCCTTCCAATAAAAAAAAATAAGCAAACTTGGAATCTTTAGAGTTGTGAAGAGATAAATATTTACCGCACAAATTCCAGCTCTAGCTCCATTAATGAGCAGCAAAATTTGATTACGCCAAATTCCACGCAAGAGTCTAGACTATGCCCAGTGTCATAACACATTGAAAACATGGTGCGCCACTGCTGAATGGGTCCATCTCTGGTGGTTTAGAATTATCCTCTTTGGAAATAATAAGATACTGCTGGGTTGAGCATCAAACATGGGGCCAATAGGAAGGAGTTAAAAAGATGGAAATTTTGATTTGAAAAACTGGGTAATAAGAGTTAAAAATCTAGAAATTTAGATCTGAAAAACTAACATTAATTAAGGAAATTTTGGAAATAATAACTCAAAAATATATTCACAAAACGTTTACGGGACTTGAAGAAATCAGACATTTATGTAGGCTTATTTAACACACAACAACGTATTTCAAGGCGCCCTCTCTAGCCACATGAAGGGGTCCATTTCGGGGTACTACAACAAATTGATAGCCACCAGAGAAACACTTATTAAAATTTATGATGGGAATTGTAATTAGTTGAACGTCAAACCTACAGTTTTAAAATTAACATAGACGTAGCAACTAATGTTTCAAGTTTTTTTTAATCAGTCAAAAACGTTCAAAAAGTGGAAAAATATTTCAAAGGATGTCAATTTCCAGGCCTGCAAGTCCCAACCAAAAAAAGTAAAAACAAGTGCTATATTTTGTTTAACTTGAATAGCATACATACACATTCTTTACATTTAGAGTTCAAACGTGGTTTCAACTGAATTGGCATGAAAACTGGTTTTAACTGAGTTAAAATAGATTATTGGCCTCAGAAATGCTCTGTAAACAAGAACCCCATTGCCCATTATTTTGTTCTATTTCGTGCGCCCAGTTACACTTACAATTTCCTTGGACGATGCTGCAAGGCCAAACTAGATGCCTGTCAAACGGGAACCACGCAGCTTCT
The DNA here is from genome assembly GCA_001517045.1 of Pseudotsuga menziesii. NCBI lineage: Eukaryota > Viridiplantae > Streptophyta > Pinopsida > Pinales > Pinaceae > Pseudotsuga > Pseudotsuga menziesii. The sequence continues at coordinate 264,001 of LPNX010803208.1, forward strand.
TCCATTGTGCGAGTAAACGAAGTTACTGACTGCTTCAGCTTCACACACTAGCCTTTCTTCCCTCATATTTATTTAAAATAGGATGCCAATCCCTATTATAAAATACGATGTCACCTTATTATTCTCATCTATCCTCCGGCTGTCAATTGACTGCCTAAACGCCTTGAAATACTTACTAATTACCATATGTATTTAGAGACTTTTGACATCTTTATAGTCAATGATGAAAGAAATATGCCATATGTCAATATGTTAGAAGGAATTTGGCATTTTGCTTGACAATTGGATGCTCTATTATTGATATTCCATACTTAACAATGAACAAATCACTGCAAAATGATCTTAGTGGCATTGTCAAATGCTTTGGCGAAGTGATTAAGAGGAACACTTAGAACAATATTTCTGGATGCTCTAAAATGATTTGCAATGACCCAAAATCATACCATATAAGCTGCTATTACACCAAGGATCAAGATCCCTGTAAAAATATCCAACGCTGACAATGATGAGCTATGTTCAATATACCCGATTACCCGATGATGAAAATGAGCATGGAGATAAACATTTCCTTTATATTTTTGCAATTGACTTGTGCTTATTCTATGAAGCACTTGGTATCACTAATACCTTGACATTTGGGGTAGGTAGGTTACCGAGATGATTCTACAGTGTCCACTATGGCAAGTAGTATGAATGTCACTATCATGGATAGATTTTATCATATTTTTTCAATCACGCTTTTATGAAATTATAACATTTATAGTAAAAATAATAAAATTATTGTTGAAACTATACTTGTCAGAAAATATTTGTATTTCGTACTTAACCATCACTGGAGAAGGATCACATCACTGGTCCTCACTGGTTAAGAGAATAAATGTCCCTCGAGTTGACAATAAGCAAATTAGTTAATTACTTAAGACTTTGCAACTTTCAACTATATCCTGGTAATTGCTCACTTGGGTATGAAGAATGCTATCATGACAGTAATATTCATTATTTTAGTAAAAAGTAATTGTTTTTATATATATCACATTCAAGCTCAGAAATATCTATGGTTACAAAATTGACCTATTTAGCCCGAAACACTAGCGAATGAAGATCCAGAGTGAGAAGGGTTGAGTTATGCGTTGTCTTCATTCTTCTTGAACACTGGAAACTATCTTGCAGACACTAGGGTTTGGATATTCAGAATATGTTTTAATATGATTCTTCCCTTGCAATTCATCTTTTTTTCTTTGGAAATAAATGCTCCTTCCCTTGCAAAACTGATCTATGCACAAAGAAACAGGTCATACATTAGTTTTTAGGGTTATGATTACCAGCCATAGATGAAAATGAACGTCAAGAAAGTAACATAGACAACCATTTTACCCATGTTTTCGTGTTCTCTTGCATGACCAAAGGTGCTACGTCAAGCTGCTCAAGGAAATCGGTTTGAGCCCTGCATGAATTAGGCATCGATGCTGTTATTAAATTAAAAGGATTTGACTGGGTTCCTTCAATTTATATATTTAAAACACTATCAAATAAATGGATGCAAATGCAAAGTGGTGCCAGCAGGAAGAAAATGATAGCAGATACATGCATGGAGATAGACACAGGTCATCACAAGGATAGCTCCAAGAACGAGCCTTTAGAGTTGTTAGGGATACTTAAACTTCTTTCCACAGAAAGATGTATTCAGATGTATTCACTGCAAGGTTTTGTGACAAGACAAGTAGGTTGTTTGGAGTGTGCAGCCCATTGATTGCAAAGTTTCCATGTTGTCACCTTTAATATGGGTTAGATTTTCTTTTAAATACCACTATGACTCATGAATTCAACAATGTTGTCCACCCTTTTTTTGAAAAGACATTTTTGGTTTATTCTCGAGAATATAAGCCAACAACTATATACACACTATTTTTTATTAAACCATCTGCAACAATAGTCTTTTCACCATATTCTCATCCCCACATTGTAAGATGTCTGGCACAAATGATATGTTTCTGCTTACACAAGCTCGTCGGTGGGTCTTGGGGCACAAATTTTCAATCCTACGTCACCTATATGGACCAATAGGAAGCAGGATAAATTAAAATTTAAATAATCCTCCCAAAAAATTTGATACAAACTATACCAAAAACATTTGAAATGTAAAAAATTTAAATCTTCCTCCTAAATTAATTCACGTAAGCGAATCATATATATCCCCTGTTAGGGACATAATAAAGTTACAATCCCAACCATGTTTTCCACTCAATATTTATTAAAACCTAAACCATGTTGAAACTTTAAATAATTAAAAAAAAAGGTTATTTCTATGTTACATGTATCTTCATCCATCTTGTTTGTCAATGCTAAATTTCGAACACATCGATAACACACAACTTAAATTCCACTATGTTCGATAATTTATGGACTCAAATGCTATTAATTCATATCTAAATTCATATGTGGATAAAATCTAGCAACAAACTTAAGCCTATAACAAAGTCAATAGCGAAAGCTCATTAAATTATTAATCGAAAGATATATATGGATGGACTCTCGGCTAGAGTTCAATGTCTTTATAATTATTTTTATTGTAATATAAGTTCTTTATAAAAAATATATATTAAAAGAAGTTTTATTATGTTTATTAATTTGTTTCAATACTACAACTTATTGGATTTTTATTTTGTTATGATGTGACTTTATGATGGCTTTTATTGATTTTATTAAATTTATTAAAGGTGTAATTATGTGGTACCAATGTCTGAGTTACTATATTATTACAATAGTATTAATATGTTTATGTAGGCTATTATTGATAACAATGTTGATATGATCTAATACTTAAATTCTTATTTTCTAGCATGGTTGCATTTGGAAAGAAGACTTAAATTCTCATTTCCTAGAATCATACGATGGTTGCATTTTCTTTATTATTGTTCCTTTCATAATAGCTTCCCCTTTCTTCAATTTGCATATGGGAATTTTATTCATCACTACAAGATAGAGGCCATTATGATATTGTGCAAGCCCTCAAAATTTGGCTCCATGTCCTTGTCTTCATTCAGGGTTCAAATACTCCAAAACCATCTTGTGCAAATCCATGTTTGGCTTATTTTATGCAACAGTTATAAACTGTTGGATGGGACATGCGCTATAATTTAAGGCAGCTTGACTACTATCCATGGATTCATGATTTCATCAACTGTATCTAGCTTAAGAGTCTGGAGGCTTGAAGCAAAATTGAATGAGATTGTACATTAAGATATTAATGGAGGAGAATGGTAAAAAAAGATGACCAAACTATAGGAAGAGAGTGGGTTACATGTTGAAGTCAAAGATACACATTATTTTGGTATAGATCTATGTTGCAATTTTTGGTTAGAAAACTTGTCCAAAATAAAGGGATTGGAATGAGAAAAATTCCCCAAACAAGTGATTTAATAGCTCTTTCTCATAGGTTAAAGATGATGGAAAATTTGTATTATATTGACAAATGTGATACATAAATGGTAGGACTCTATAACTTTCACTCTTTACAACAAGGTTATAACTAGTAATCACCTATGGCGCACGATGCAACCCTAAGTGCCCATTATTAATTGGCAATCAGCACTAGCAAGTTGGTATCCTAGCAACAAATAAAGCATCAATTAATGAGATTCTATTGAGAAAATCTAGTAGCTTGGTAGCAAATAAATACATTAATCATGGTTGCTTCAAATGCTTAAGATAACTTGACAACTATTCCTTCCCAAATCCCAACTAGTCTATGTGTAAGGTGAACACGTAATGTATTAATAGAGAATGCAATCACATAATATGGAAGTTAATTTTGCAATGGATGATGAGAAATTAGAATTAGAGATGATTCATTATTTTTTTTGAAATGGTTTATAATTAATGTATCCAAGTGATTGGAATTAGGGGGCATGAATTCAAAATTGTGGTTAATCGAATGGTTATTAGAAGTTGGAAAAGTGATTATGAAAGTGTTATTGGAATTGTGGTAAGTCAAATGGTTATTGGATTCTGGAAATTTGTGATTATGAAAGTTGAAAGTTTGGAACTTAAGTGGTTTTAAAATTTAAACTTTTGTTTATCATCATTGTAATTTCCAAACTCGCTAGCCATGCTTATCATTACCTTTGATTCTCGAACCTATTTCAATTTTGTATTTCTACCTTGTTTCATGTTTTAGTCGATGCTAGAGTTATGCTAACAAGATATGCGGAGGGATCTCATATCAGGGCATAGGTAGTTCTCGGATTCCATCAAGATTTGACATTGTTAACTAATCATGTAGGAAAATAGACATAATTATTAAGGCTCATGTTGGAGCAAGTTCCTTGATCATTTTTTTATTAATATCTACCTCATCATTGAGAAGTGATACATGGAGATTCATGTTGGTAAGAGAGATGGTGGGTCACTTTGTCTTTCGTTGGGTTTGTGAATGGTTGATATGGAGACTTCACTGGAAGAGTTCATCCAACTATATCAAGTGACCCTATTGATATTTACATAGAGATAAATATATTTCTAAAAGTACCTTAAAAATCATAGGATGAAAACTTGCATTATGATTGGATATCACTATCATTGTTTGTAGGAATCATAATCGACTAAGCTTGTCGTTTGGCATGCGAATTAGGATTCAAGGGAAAGAAGTACCTTAATTCATTCCTATCAAAATCACAAGTTCAAATTGGACTAACTCTTCACCCATGATGAGGTTTCTTCCACTATAAAGTTCAATCCTTGTTTAGGTTGTTTCCATTGTCATAATTGACCCTTTCTTAGGCTACTTCCACCCTTTCTTTTCCTATTCATTCATAAGGTATATAATACTCTCTTCAAACTCTATGTGATTTTCTTATGGAAAGGAAGGACACATCCACTGTAGCACCACCAATCCACCACCACCCTACATAAGTGCACAAATCCACTAGATATAGAAAAGACACCTTCCCTAATGATTACTTCCTATAGGTGAGTATGTCTCTCCTTTGGTTTGTAGAGTTGAGCATATCTAGAAACATATACACATGGATTATTTCTCTCATTGGAGCTCAATACTCGTTATCTTGTTCAAGTGACTGAATGACTTTTTAGATATGTGCATCGTGAGAATAGTTTTTTTTTATATAAGTATTAATCATAGTAGCATAATTCAAGTATGAATACAGATTCGAATATGATTCAATACAAAAAAATCTAGTACATAAAAAATATGAGAGTAGGTTGCTTATAGAATGAGAAAACTTAATTTTCAAAGTTTAAACTTTTAAAAAATATACATAAACCATCATGCAGTGTTGGAATTTGAGTAGCAAAAGACTCATCCGTCAATTACATTCTATATTTTATACTTTCCATGATAAAAAAAATAAAATAAAAACATTAAAACGTTTATATATAGTTCCAAGATGGAGGATAATTTATCTAATAATGTATTTATAAATTTAATTATAAAATATTAAATAATTATAATGTCAAAAATAAATTATAAAACTATAAAACGAATTTAGATAATAATTTATTCCTAAAAAGATTACCCTCGCTAAAATATAATATTATAACTAGTTAATACACTTTATATAAAACTAACTAAAATATAATATTATAGCTAGTTACTAAACTTTATATTACAAAATAAAATTAATATAAAACTAACTAAAGTATAATATTATAATGAGTTACTATACTTTATATTTTATATTTAGATTACAAAATAAACTTAATATAAAACTAATTTGATATTTATAACTAAAATATAAAAAAAAATATGTTTTATAAATTTTAAAATTTTAAAGTTTTAAAATCTAAAACTAATTCTAAATAGATTAAGGGAAAACTTAAAAGAAAAAAAATTATATTTAAATAATTCTTATCTTCTAATATGTGTCAAAAATGTAGTGAAATTTACCTTATTCATATTTGCCAAATAGTGAGCAAATTTTCTCGGAATTTTCTTACATGAAAGTTCATTAGGACCTAGTTATGCTACTATGGTATTAATTTGCTTCTTCTTGGAAACTAGTTAAGTTTATTATTGAAGTGATTCAAGTTAATAGTTTTGGAATTCACATAAACATATATTTTAGATTCACTCCATCTTTTGTATTTAATGATTTATATGTTTATTGAATTTACAAACTCAATCTCCATTGAATATAATAAAAAAAATCAATGGAAATCTTTTTTTATGCTATTATGTTTTGTTTTTCAAAAGTCTTCTATATAAATTATTGGGTTATTTAGATTTGATATTGCTCATTAAAAACCTTAGAGTGAAACAATGTAAATTTTGTCACTATATTTTGAAATTTGATTAGACTACTTTTAATATAAATGAAAAGCTCAAAATATTATTGCATTTTCAAATGAAAAGATTGGTTATTTAACATTTCATCATTAAAAGGTTCAATATATCATAACTTTTCAAAGTGAAATAAAACCCTCCCCTCACATTTTATCATTGACTATACTCATAGTCATCATACCCATAAATATGGGTATAGTAACACGAAAAGCTGTCATGATCATCTCTATTGAATGACTAAACTCTGATCTTGCATTCTAACCACCAACTTATTCAATGATTCCCACTAAAGGTCTGGGAAACTCTAAACTTTCCGCAACCTCAACATAGCAAGCGAAATTAAGATATTTAATGTTGTTTTTCCGACTATATTTGAACCATTCACAAATTTCTACCATCTAAGTCACTGATATGATAAAAAAAAGGCTTATGTTCCTCTTCCAAAGGACTATAAAGCTCAGCATTTAACATATTTTACGTATGGGACTACCTAAATATTTAAAAGTCTTTCAACAAAGACCTAGACCACCTGTCTCCCACTTCAAGCATCAAAGTCTCCAGTATACAAAAGTATCAATAAAAATAAAAACGTACATAAGACAAACCTTGGAGTTTTAATCAATCCGAAATAAATTAATAATGTGAGCAACATAATTACAGTGTACGGCACAGTAGTAATATGATATTTAACCAATATATTTAAAAAAAGAGCGAAGATTCAAATGTTATAATATTATCTAGCTACTGCATGCACACCATTCAATAATTTGAATTAATCAAATCAACGGACTTGATGACTAACAGTACAGACAAGAACAAAATCAGGAGCACTCAGCGAAGTTTGAGGCAAAGTTTTGGAAACAACACTGATTTGAAGGTTCATGAATTTCTTTGGATCTTGATCGACGACTCCACTCCGTTTCGGGATAAAATAAATTATTAGCTCCATTTCCTCCCGTTTTGCGCATGAATAATGATTGCTAAAGGTTTGCTCACGTGAGGTTAATAGTTATGAGTAAGTTAATCTTCTATGAAAAATAATATGTTTTCACGGAATCTAAGATATGACAGAGTTTTATTATATTCTAAGTTTAATGTTGTTTTTTCGTTTCGACAAAGTTTACGTCGTTGAAAACATTATTATAGTTTCACATAATTAAAGATTCTATTTCTTTAGATAACTGGACCAATTAGAGAATTGATTCTCCAAGAATACTCCTTTTAGTGCTCCCTAGCAGGCTGTCTGCAATATATAAGTCTGCTTTTTCTCCAACTTTTTCTCTCCTAAAAGCACCCTCCAACGTTTTCTCTCCTAAAAGCACGAGTTTGTTCACTTTCTTTCACTTATCAGTTGTAGCAATTGATTAATCCAATTCGTGACCATCTTGACTAGTTTGGAAAGTGTTATATGCACATATGGGGGATTTTGACTACTTTAGTAAGCATTCTTTTGTACTAATTCGAATGGCATCATTATTCTTTTGAATATACGATGTAATTATATATTTGAGCAACCTATTTTGACATAAGGTTGGATGATGTGAACTTAATTAATAGAATTTTATGTTATGCACCATATTCAATCTTCATTTTGAGTGTATCTTGCATGTTTAACTAGTATTTTTGTGAGTGCAATTGAACTGCAGCTTGGGATTAATTTTCACATGGTATCTCCCAGATGTGAGTGACTTATCCACCGAATGATGACACGCTTTCCTTTGGGATTGACACCGGACGCGTGGCGACCAACATGACCATGGCAGTGGAGGCATTCTCGACAACAGGAGCATTGTGAACCTTCATCGTCCTTCAAGCATGGGAGCAAGCCTATCTGTCACCTCAGCACTTGTGATGTAGGGTGGTGAAGATCTGGTTTCATCTTAGCCTTCAAGGCTTTGCATCGACATTCATTGCTCACAGGTACCATGGGAGTGAGAACGGATGTTCTAAGTGCCATGGAGATGTTTATGGACATAAGGTTTTGGCTCTGCTCGGTTATGCGCATTCCATGGCTCATTGATCATATGAAAACTTGCTGTGTGTCCACCACCCCAGAGTGTATCCTGCTAGTCTTTAGTATTCGCGGCAGTGTGGAACTCCGAGACAGGCTTCCTCCAATAGAGGAAAATCTTAGCGAGGATGCAGCTTTCAGGTGGTAGCAGACTATGAACCCCACATCTCTCACAGGGTTCGCATCCTCGTGGAAGCCTAGGAGGGCCAAGTTCATAATCAGAAGGTTGCGACAGGTCATCATGGTAACCAGATCAACCACTAATGGCTCATGAAGAACACGCTCTACAACTTAATGGACGATATGCTAAGCAATTGGTCTGATGCCAAAGACACAATTTAGATCATGAAGACTGGGATATCAGATATTGACGCTCAAATCACAGCTATAGAGAACTCATTTGTGAAAGGGAACCGTGGGAATCTCAAGCTGCGATGGTCTAAAAGGAGGTAGCCGTGATCAGGGCGGTGGAGGTAGTGGTAGCTCCATGGGAGGATTGGTTTTGACCACTCGTGGAGGTAGCGGCAATGCAACTGGATGCACAATTGCACCTCCACCTACTCCATCCTTCCCCATCCCCTCGATGGTGGAGTCATTATTCAAGCGATTGAGCGTGATGATCGCCTAGCAACTTTCTCAGCAGCATCAATAGCCTCAAATGCCTCTGGAATTTGCCACCAACTCACCCATCCAGTCGCAAGAAGCAATATGTGTCTGCCCCATAGCTAAAGAAATTCCAGACATTCCACCTACCTAATGTCTGGACCTTCCATGTTTTTTGGTTTTGCATAAATTGTCAAGTGGTTTTTTCATGGCCTTTGTATCTCGGTTTATCGTCCTTTCCTGTGTCTATTTCCGGGCCTATGTCTATGTCTATTTTTGCGCCTATGTCTATGTCTATTTCGGGTCCCATGTCTATGTCTATTTTGGTTTACTATTGAATTATGTAACTATGTACGTATCTTGGCCTTGGCCTTTTCTTTCAAAATTGAACTGTATCACTTCTCGCTCTCTTAGACGGCCCAATTTTGAGAGTTCGGGGTGGTGGATTCACCCCCTAAGACCTCCTTGGGTTAGGATGACATCTGTAATTTTTGCCTTTGTATTATAATAGAATTAAGAAGCTTAAACAAAAAAATCTCATGCTATCAATGCCCTTGTAGCTCTATATTTATCATCCTCAATTTTTTTTAGCAAGGTAAACATCACCGTCACTAGGACCGTAGTTTGTTTGTATAAGGGAATAGAATATGAAGAATGGATCAATCTCACCATATCATCTTGAATCCATTCAACTATTTCGAATGGAAGGCAGAGGTGGAGATTCTGATGAGGAGTAAATGCATATATAGAGTGACCATGGAAACAGAGGATGAGCCTAATGTAGCAGCAAAGAAGATCAAATGGCATAATATGATAAATGAGGTGTATGGTCTCTTGTGTCTTAGCATTTCCAGAGTCCTTTTATTTCATCTTGATGGGTTGACTTCACCAAATGAAGTATGGGAGAAGCTTCAAAATTTATTTGGGAACACAGCTAAGATGAGAGGTCATCAACTGAAGAACGATCTGATTTCACTGAGTACAAGTAGCTTTGAATCCTTGCAACTCTACTTCTCCAAATTCAAATCATTGTTTTTTGAGCTACAACAATGTGGTATAGATAAAGAATATGAACAACTAATCGTGGCCATATTTTCAAAGCTTGGCCCTGATTACTCAATATTTGTATTTCTACCTTCCATGCCACAAAGTTGATAGCTTGAACTTGGAAGATCCATTCAGTAGCAGATTTAATGGAATCCTTGACTCAGGAGAGAGTCAAATTGATTATTATGGGCACCATAAAATATTCGAAAGATCAAGATTTGGTTGCTGGAGATTCCAATGTGGATTCCAAAGGAAAGAATGAGGCCAAGAAGCCTCCAGATAAAAACGGAGACAAGTCCAAGTCTCATGAGGAGTCCTCAAACTACAAGAAGAAGAACTCCCAGAAGAAGAAAGGTAAAGGTGAAGGAAGCAAGTGTGCATACTATGGAAAGGGATTCATCCTGAGAGATCTTGCATGAAGAATCAAATTGACATGTTGAGTTAAATCCTAGAAAATAAAGACATCTCTCTACCTGAAGGCGCAAAGAAGAAGGAAGGAGGATGACATTTCAAAGACAAGGAGAGAGTACATGCCCTGGTTGCAAACACTGTAATATCTCCTTCTTTTATCATCAATTCTGGAGATTCTAGGAACATGGTTTCAATAAGGGAGACCTTCTCCTCTCTTTATGATTCGAAAGGTCCAAATATTTTGTTGGGAGACAACTCAGAAACTAAAACTAAGGGTAACGGTAGCATAGATTTTAACTATGGTTCCTTCAACAATGTCTTATATGTCCTAGGTCTTGCTAGTAATCTCTTGTCACTATACTAGATGACCCACACTGGATCTCCTAAGAACGTTGTTTTTTATCCCAATGAAGTTGAAATCTCTGATATTGTGAATGGTAGAGTCATTGCTAAAGGTTTTATGGATCACAGTTCGAAAGTGTACAAGTTCTCACACTTCATGTCTTTTTCTAACCCATCTTCTCTCCTCACTCATGCTAATGAAGCCAGTAATATTTGGCATGAGAGGTTTGGTCATCTAAATTACAAGTATATTTCACATTTATGTGAAAAATGCATGGTTATAGGTTTTCCAAAGATCAAGTTTTCCAAGGGAGTCTGCCAGGGTTGCTTTCTAGGAAAACATCCAGAGCATAAGTATGAGAGAGTCAGTTAGGAGTGAACCTATGCACCTATTGAGATCATCCATAGTGACGTTGTTGGTCCTTTTCCTCATATTTCCATGAGTCAATCCAAGTATGTTCTTAAATTCATAGATGACTTTTCCAGATACTATTGGGTTTGCTTCCTTAAAATCAAGTCTGAAATTTTTGACCACTTCAAGGTTTTCAAAGCCTTGGCCGAGAACCAGCCTGGGAGGAAAATCAAGATCCTCAGATATAATGAAGTTGGTGAGTATGTCAAGTATGAGTTCATTCGATATTGTAAAGATGTAGGTATATAGATGCATAATTCTATTCCTTACACACCTCAACAGAATGGTGTTGATGAGAGGAATAATAGATCCCTCAAGGAGATGGCTACTTGTATGATGGATTCTAAGACTTTTCCACCAATTTTTTTGGGACAAATATATAAACTGTGCATCCTTCATCCAAATTAGGGTGCGATACAATCAATGTCAAAACCCCAAATTTTCACAAAAACTTAAAATTTTGAAAATACATAAAATGCTGAGAATGCGGTTTGCTAACAACTAACAGTTATCTATAAAAGAAGCAGTTACCAGATTAGTTAATACATAATCTTAATTAAGTAACTTAGCATTCGACTTTTTGATACAAGGTTAGGTTTAACTTGTGCAATAATTCCTCTTTCAGTTTGCTGATGAGTTTTAATTTGCGACAAGTAGGTGGAACTATCTTTGGATTCTGGGGCTTACTTAGAGTTTAAGGTAACACAAAAAGCTTACTTGTACTTACAGGTTTTACAGGTATGAATGATCGAGTAACACCTTTAAGGCCATAAAGCATCCAACTATATTTCTATTTGCAAAAATAAATAGCTTAGTAAATAAGTTGTTACATATCAAACTACTTCTATGAAGTAAAATAGTAGTTTTGTTTCCTTCAATTATTCTTGTCAATGAAATACATGTAGAAGAGTTTCTTTCTTAAATGTAAATAGCAACAGTAATTACTTTCTGTGGTTCACAACTTGTGATCTTTGTTGTAAGTAGATTTCACTTAGAGTGCACAACCTGTAATGCTATAATGATTGTTCTATCAGTAATATACATTATCAACTTATAATAACAGTATAACCAATGACTTGTTATTCATATTCTGTAATGAAGATTACTTCCTGTAAGGTTCTAAACATTACAGTGTAACATAAATTCCTAAGGACTTAGAATCTAGTGGGATTCTTCCACTTCAGTTTCCTATTTTTTTATAATACTTCTCTTGAATTAAGCTACTAACCACAAAAGTTAACTTAGGTCAAAGTCTTTAAGAGATATTGATTTATTACCTCATGCAAGCACTAGATAGTTCTAAAAATTTATGTTACTAACCAAAAACATGGTGAAACTAAAAGTACTTGTCATGGTTGAGTAAATAACCAAAAGCTATTAAACTTCATTGATCTGAGCTATGTAAAGGATTCATAGCCAACATCCTATTATTTTCCACCCACTGAAAACTATGGTTTTCTATGATACTCACCAATACACACATAAACTATCTTGTTTATAATACATCCATGATTACCAGTAATTCCGGTTATAAACAAATAAGATTTATATAGTTCATGATTCTATTTAAAAATATGTTGTATAAAATTATAAAGTCACAACATCAAAGTTGGTGGCAACAAGATTAGCTATGAAAAGTCTATTAGGAATACTTTATTAAATATCATAGTTTGCCTAGGTGATGAAATAGCCTTTTAATTGGTATCTCCCAAAGTATCATAAGATTTCTTCATAAACATAGTTATGATGACACAAGGCTTATCAACATTTATAACTATAATATCGATGCTATGAATAAATGGACAAACAGTTAGTGATGAACTAAAGCTTCCATGCATAAAATACTTTGAGCAAGAATATAGATTATAAGGTTGCATCGATTTCATGGTCAACGAAAAGCTTAATATGAATAAACATATTAATTATAAAGTTCACATTATAACTTGATATGGAAAAGGGATGAGGCGTTAGACCACTCCATCGATTGGTTTATGTGTAATGTTTTGTATTTTAAAAAAATAGGCTTTTGAAATCACCATCGTTCTGAACTATATGATGACTATATGATAACCTTGTCAATGATCCGAGGGTTCATGGTTTATGCCCATGCAACCGTAGGTTGACATCTATAGTAACGTGGAACATTTGAATGATTATAATACTTATATGAATGTTCGTAGAATTATAATTTTAAATCATTGTAAATTATTTGCATGCAAGAACTATAGCGTCGACCAACTGCATGGTTAAAAATCTAAGTGACCACTGTTATACTATCCACTCTGATGTTTTTGTCTCTAATTCATTGGATGGTGGATGCCATTTTAATGGGATTACATCCACTCAAGGTTTATGTTGACTGAGAATCGAATACTACTATCCTTTATGAGATTCGATTGTGTTGGAATGTCTATTATATAGAGCCACTTATCACAGGATGTGATACCCATGATTAGGGATTGTGTGTAGTTAAGTTTTTAATGATTAATATTATTTTACTATGTGATTTCATAGATTTGTTCATTGTTTGACTTATTACTCAGATATGCGGGTCATAAATATAATATGGATCTATGAGTTGTTATGTATTGATTTTATTTGTGATGAGCTAGAATGTTTGGAGCCATAATGGAATCTATACCACTGATAAAACCTTCACGTAAACCTCATAATCAAGAAGCTAAACGATTTTAAATGGTTGTTTAAAGTATTGAGAAAATAAGTGCAATGCGACCATGAATGGATGGGCTCTCTCCTTTCAACAGTTACAGACCGAACTAATGCTAAAAATAAAACCCTCAGACAGAGTAAAAACCACTAAAATCTTGGAAAACCCCTAAAAAAAATCTGAGAGGTGGAGGGATGAGATCCCTGTTGGACCACCTCTGCAGGAAATTAAACTTGGCATTAAAACATCTGGTTGTGCTGTCAACTCACAACCAGGGGAGATTTATTGTCCCTTATCTAAAACATAAATGCATGTGTGGGTAAACCTCATAACTTGGATCGAAATATATGGTATAATCCATGTATTAACACATTAATGCACATAGTCTAATGTTCAAGGATAAGCTCACGACTATCACCATAGTTCCAAGAACTTTGATCCAAACAAATAAAAAAAACACATCATTACAATACCTTTAACTAAAGCTTGCACTAGTTCCCTCATACATAAAAAATTATTATAACTTTAGTTACATTTTCTACCTCATAATGGAGGGTATACTAGAAATAGGACTTAGTTTTGTAGGACCAAGCCATATCCTTTTTAGACTTAAGTCCCTAGCATGACCCAATTTTTAAAATAAGCATAAAAAAAGTGAGAGCATCACCTCATGAGTGGCTATAGGGTTGTCGGCACCCTTATGAAAATTCCACATGAGACATAACCTATCCATCCAACATAAAAAATTGTTAAGTTACTTGAAACACATAATACGCATGATGCAATTTATTTCATGCTACGACAATTTTTACAGGTTATGGAAACATAATAAGATAGTATAATAAAATATTTTTTATTTTATTTTAGATTTTATAGGTTTGTGATAGAATGGTATCAAAGCATGGTTACAACACTTGGCCTGAACGTTCCCAACATTGAAAGCGATAAAAACACAAAACTAACTTTATCTTGTTGTGGTTTGATTCTCTTACAAAAAGGAAGAGAAGAATAACCTCATTTTTTGTAGGAAATTATGGCATATGTGGGAATGTCTACTGAAGAGGAATCCCATTCTATGAATCCAATGAACAATGAAGAAGGTAACCTAAGGGATGGTGAAATATGGGTAAATATAAATGAAAGTAGAAATGACAAACAATCTAAATTACATCAAACTGTTAAAGAATTAAGAGCATAACTAAAATGAATTAAAGAAGATAGTGAGCGTTATCTGAAAGGATAGGAAGAGTTAAATAACATTTTGATGTCTAAACTAAAAATAAAAAAATAAAGAACTTGAACTTAACATGGAAAAAAATACATCTTACAAATGTAAGGGAAGGAAATTGGAATTTTCCAAATAAGAGATTGAATATTCAAGTGAATAATCAATCAAGCACAATAGAAAAAAAAATAAGGATTCTAGTGAAAGTAGTGACAGTAATCAAAAGAAAAATAAATATAAACCTTATGAAAAAATTCAAGTTAATACAAAAAGATCAAACCTCCTATGTTTAACGGAGAGATCAAGAAAGGGGAAGATGTAGAAGCTTGGTTATCTAGAATGAAGAAATATTTTGATTTTTATAACTATTCTGATGAGTTAAAGGCAAAGATGGCCATATATAACTTAATAGGAAAATAAGATATCTGGTGGCAAGACATAAACAAAGTAAACGGTATAAAATAACGTTATGTAACATGGAGAAAATTCAAGAAGCATTTTAAACAAAGGTATTTGTCAGAACAATACTACAAAGAAAAAGCTAAATAATTCTAATAATTAAGATTAAGTGCCATGACCATGAAAGAACTTTGTATTAAATTTTTAAGTTTACTACGTTATGTTCCTTATCTAATTGACGAAAAACAAAAAAAACAATACTTTCTTAGTTGTTTTCCTCTTGTGTTTAAAGAGAGGATGGAGTATGGCAATCCGAAAACTTTGGAAGGTGAAATGAGAAAGGAAAATTTGTATTATGACCAAAATAAGAATAAAAGGTAAAATATACCTAACTAGAAAATGAAAAGATGTGACGAATTTTATCAAAAAAAGAAAAATACTAAGTTCTATAACAATACTGGGAATAACCACTGAAAATATCAAGGGAATAACTGTAAGAGCTTTGAAACACTAAACCATGCAGTAAAGGAAAGAGAACCACCCACTATGTTTAATAAGAACCCTGTACAGAGGGAACCACTAAAATGGTGGGAATGTGGAGAGCCACATTACTTTAAAGAATTTCCCATAAGAAATAATTTTTTTAATAATTTTCACTCAATCCAAGAAGCTGCTACAGTTGGGGATATGATGAGAATCATGCCCATAATCAATGTAGCATTAGAGAATCGACAAGAAAACCATCAAACTTCAATGGTCAAAATTGAAGTTACGATAAAAGACCAGCCCATTTATATAATAATTTATCCCAATGCAATTTTAAGTTATGTATGAGCTAGGATTGTAGAATTATGTAAATTACAACAAGATAAGTTTGAAAAATCTTGGCTGGAACAACTAGGCACATGCTCAAAATAGAAAGTCACCAGTTATGTGAAAAAATATGAAATTATGATGAATGAATTGAATACACATGCTGATTTAAATATCTTACCATTAGGTTCTTATGATTTATTGATAGTAATGGACTTTAGATAAACATAGAGTTCTGTTAAACTACCATGATAAAAATTTTGCATCTTTAGATGATAATCGTAATACAATTAATGTTAAAGGAATTCCAAGAAAAGTTACCATAAGAGAGATCTCTTCCTTATAGATGAAAAGGTCTATGCATAAGGGACGCAAGGTTTTTACAGTTTATGTAATGGACGGTAAGGATAAAGATAATCAACTTAAAATTGAGGATATACCAATTTCAAAATATTTTAAAGACATATTTCTGAAAGAAGTTCCTTACTGCCACCAAAAAGGGACATGGAATTTATGGTCGATCTAGTACTGAAGGAGGTACAAACATCGAAATATCCCTATTAGATGAATATAATGGATCTTAACGAACTTAAATCAAAATTGCATGAACTAAATGATAAAAATTACATTCGGCCTGGTGTTTCCCCTTGGGGAGCATCAGTCTTATTTTTAAAGAAAAAAGATGGCACTTTAAGACTGTGTATAGATTATCAACAATTAAACAATAGGACTATTAAAAATCGATATCGTTTTCCCTGCGTAAACAATTTATTCGATCAGTTTCGAGGGGAAACCATCTTCTCCAAAATAGATTTAAGATATGGATACCATCAGGTAGGGATCAAGGATTATGACATCTTTAAAACTTATTTTAGAACCAAATACGGTCATTACGAGTTTGTTGTAATTCCATTTGTCTTAACAAATGCACCTAAAACTTTTATTTGCTTAATGAATAGTATTTTGAGTAATTACTTAGATAAATTTGTAGTAATATTCATTGATGACATATTGATTTAATCCAAGAATAAGAAAGAACACGAAGAACATATAAGAATAATTTTACAATTGTTAATAGAACAAAATTATTTTCTAAGATTAGAAAGTGCGACTTATTTAAAGACATAATCCAGTATTTAGGACATGTGGTGTCTAAAGATGGAATATCATTCAACCCTAATAAGGTTAAGGTTATCGTTGAATTACATGTTCCAAAGAATGTAACTAATGTAATATCATTCATGGGAATTATTAGCTATTACCGAAAAATTCATTGAAGGGTTCTCTAAGATGGCCTACCCCATAACTTCACTACAAAAGAAAGGTAAGAAATTTGATTGGAGAAAAAAAGTACTAAAAGTTTTAATAAACTAAAACACCTATTAACCACATCTCCTATATTAAAATTTTTTGATCCTTTGAAAGATATCATCATATCCATGGACACATGTAAAGAAGTATTATGGTGTAGTAATTCAAGAAAACTATGCCATGGCCTATGAGTCTAGAAAGTTAAAAGAACACGAGAAGAATTATTATACTCATGACTTAGAACTTGCTACCATCATACATGCACTAAAAATGTGGCGACACTATCTCATTGGAAGGAAATTCTTATTGATGTCAGATAACATAACGATAAAGTACTTATTGGACCAACATAATCTTAATGTTAGAAAATCTAAGTGGGTTTCCTTTTTAACTGAATATGATTTCAAAATAAAACATATGAAGGGGAAAGAGAATAAAGTTGCAG
Source organism: Pseudotsuga menziesii (assembly GCA_001517045.1). Taxonomy (NCBI): domain Eukaryota; kingdom Viridiplantae; phylum Streptophyta; class Pinopsida; order Pinales; family Pinaceae; genus Pseudotsuga; species Pseudotsuga menziesii. Next base: position 281,989 of record LPNX010803208.1, read on the forward strand.
ATGCTTTAAGTCGTCATGAAAATTTACTATATGAAAGAAACAACTATGAGTCACATTTAGAAAAAAAACTATTAAGGGCACACAAAAATTGATAAGAAGTATCAAACCCTACAAGAAAAGACTACAAAAAATGAAATAAATAAAACAAAAACAGATCTTATTTTGAATGAAAGGGGGTTGTTACTACATAAACGTAGATTATATATACCAAATTCAACAGATATTAAATTAACTATTATGGTTGAATTACACAAACTCGGTATTCAGGACACCCTGGATACCAGAAAATGATCACTATGGTGAGAAAAGACATATTTTCGCCTAATATGAAAAAATAAGCAACAGAATATTTAGCGCATGCATTGAATGTCAACAGGTAAAGGATAAACACCAACATCCAGCAGGATTACTCCAGCCATTACACATTCCAGAATTGGAATGGAAAGTAATCAACATGGATTTCATAAAGTTTTACCCAGGAATTTCAGACAAGATGACTCAATCATGCTCGTAGTAGATAAATTAAGTAAAGCATGTCACTTTACACTGGTAAAATCTACTTATAAGGTTGTTAACAATGTTGATATATTTATGAAATAAATTTTCAGGTTACACGACGTACCCAAGGTAGGAATCTTAGATGGAGATGTAAAATTCATACGGACTGTTTTGAAAGCCTTGCTCAAAGAACTAGGCAATTAAATTTAAGCACTACATATCATCCTCAAAGTAATGGACAAACTCAAAGAGTAAATCAGATTCAGGAAGACATGCTTAGAATGTATGTAATTGATAAACATTGTAAGTGGGAATATTAATTGCACTTAGTACAATTTTATTATAACAATATTTTCCATGTTTTGGTTCAAATGAGTCCATTTGAAATTCCATACGGATGAAAATGTAACACTCCAATTTATTGGAAAATTCACATCGATAGGTTAATGTTTGGTCATGAATTATTGAAGGATATGGAACTAACAATGAAACATGTACAACAAAATTTGAAGGCTTCCAATGACATGCAAAAGAGTTATGCCGACTTGAAATGAACTCCTCAAGAGTTCTAGGTAGGAGAGAATGTATACATAAAGGTAAAACCCAAGAAAATATCCTTAAGGCTGAGGAGATACTCAAAATTGGAACCCAAGTATTGAGGGCCATTTGAAATTTTGACAAAAGTTGGATCGGTAGCATATCAGTTAGCATACCACCTAGGATTAAAGTACATAATGTTTTTCATGTTTTCATTTTCAATCAATACATTCATGATTCTACTCATGTGATTAATTAGAATTATATAGGTGGATCCTGAAGGAGAGTTTCAGGTGGAACCGAAGCGTATTCTCCATAGGAGAGAAATTTTACTCTGGAATCGTACCATGGAACAAGTCAAAGTGAAATGGAAGCACCTTAGTCTAGAGGAGTCCACTTGGGAATTGGAAAGTTATAAGCAGGAGACATATCTGATCATATTTCAAGGTGAAATAATGAAATAATAAGGACAAAAAAATAATAACATAGAGGATGGTGTTATCCTCTACGGGCAGGTGTATATAACACACCGAATAAATGTAAATTATTGTTCTTTGAATATATTTTCTTTTAAATATTTTGACTAGAAAGTCAAAATAGATGTAATGAATTATTTTTATTTAATAATTTAAAATACTGAGAGGAATCAGAATTGAAGTAGTTGTTGAAAGAGTGTTTGCTGACCCACAAGCGGAAAAGACAAGTGGCGAAATATACTAAGTGAGAAATCAAGTGACGCGGGAGGAATCTTCCCCAAATTCAGGTCCAGTCTCCTTATTGAGTGATAAAGACACCATGCTCATAAATGACCAAGTGGTAGGAAAAATACTATATAATAGTATGTCCATCAAGAAAGCGGGAGGTTAGTGATAGATGGGGAATTGATGGGTTAATGCAAGAGATGGTGCATTGATTGTATTTCATCCTTGTGGTTCAAAAAACAGGCTCGGGGGTTCTGGAGCAAGTAATACTTGACTTCTCTAGCATTTGGTTGGGAGGAAGGACAACTTTAGTTCTATTTTACCAACAATGGTTTTAGGTTCCCTATTTCTAATTCTTATATGTTTAAGTATTGTTAAAGTAAATTACACTTTTACAGTAATTGATACTATGCATATGTTCCTATTTTCTTTCATATTTCATGTTATCATTTAATGCAAATTGTCCTTTATTAGTAGATAAATCATAGTTTTATGATCTTGGTATATTTTAATGAATCTTTGTTTAGGATTCCATACTTGAATTAGAGTTTCAAACTGGAGTGGTTCTAATGTTAGCTTAACAAGGAAGTCTAAAGGAAAATATTATAGACCTAGTTAAATGTTTTCAATTTTGTCTACATATGTTCTCTTAAATTATTTTGGACATATTTTTATTCAACTAACCATTTCCATAAAACTCGATGGTTTTCTTAGAGAGCTCATCTCTATCTTTAAAACTGTAACAACTTCACATTTATTCCCAATTAAAACCCTGCTTTCATATTACCTATGGCAACGACCAGATCTCTTTAAATTTAAGATTAACACCAACATTACATAAAGAGATTTCAATACATAAATAGTAAATGAAAAGAATGCATATGGTCACATATAATTCTATAGGGTAAATAGAATAGATCGAGGAGGATTTTCTTCTAAACAAAAATATAAATCGCATAAAATACACTAAAAATACAAAGTAGAGTCGAAAGGATTTTTAATCAAAACCAAAACGTTTAAATCGTAGATCTAGTTTGGAAATGGTTGCGACATAGAACATTATATAAATAATACATAAATGTCAAGCGTAGATCCAATCACTAAGTTAAATAACATGACTGATGCCAAAGGTATCCATAACTATTGCAAACTAAAATCGAGTTTACAATCGCTACAAATAAAATCAACCCATACCAACTCAAAGATCCATATCATATTTACGACCCATAGATCCAAGTAATAAGTCAAACAATGAACATATATATTAAATCACAGATTAAAATAATATTAATTATTAAAAACATAAAAACACATCCCATCCCATGAGAAGTGGCTCTTCCCAACAGACCTTTCAACACAATCGAATCTCATAAATTATAGTAGTATTTTATTCTCAATCAAAATAAACCCTGAGTGGTTGTAAGCTCATTAAAATGGCATCCACCGTCTAATGAATCAATGACATAAAAATTCGAGTGGATAGTATGACAGTGCGAAAAAATATAGGTTGTGAATCCTTTTCTGCAAGATCTAGACCCATAAGGGTTAATAAGAAAGATTTCTAATTTATCTTCACACTAGTGGAAAAATCGTTATTCCTATGTGATCCATGAACCCAACGAAGAACGGTCGTAACCAACTTATGATTAAAACCTTACCATTTTTTTAAACCGAGGAAATCATTGATGCATACCGAGCACAACCACGTTGGGAAATTACATGAACATTTAAACAACCTAAGAAATTTTAGAATTCTTGTTGAGTAAGGATTGTTTTTATTCATTTTAAACAAAGTAGGGGTATATTTTTCTCACCTTTGGAAAAGAAGAAACAAGCCTGATAAGAGGTGACCATGTCGCTACTCTCTTCGACCAAGCTTTCAAAATTCATTTCAAATTATGTGTGGTTTAACCCAATAATTTTGTAAATGTATGTAAGATAGGCATGACCTGGTAGACACCCTTACCTCACCAAATGAAGCTGGTTTGAAGCTTGTTGTTATGATAATTGGAAGCTTTGCAAGTGTAATGTTACCAAAAATTGAAAAAAAAAATTTATAGGCTAGTAAAAACTACCTAAATGGACCATTATTATATTTGCAGAATATAACGTACACTATTTGTACCACTATTTGGTTGTAAGCTATTCTTGCATTCTATCATCATTCTTTCCGTTATACTTATTGTTGTGTTTTAATGAAGATGTCGTAATTCTATCTACAACTTGGTTCATTAAAGGAAATTTCAGCTCAAAATGGGCCTTTTAACTCTAATTCAAATTCCATGTCATCATGTGTTAGTCAATGAAATTGATTTAAATTCGAAATACCGTATAGGTCTTAAACAAATTTTTAATATAAGTTTGGGGATAAGTATCATAAAAAAACTACTTTTTTGTTCGAATTTTTGACATATCTCCCTGTGTTTTTACTCAAATTTTGATCTAGAGAGCTTGTTGGATGTGGAATTAAATTTTGCATCTAACGAGTACCCACTCGGCATACTTTTGATGGACCTTGCTACCCCAAAAACAAGAAATACCTGAAAAAACATGATGATGATGTCATCATCATGTTTTTTTAGGTATTTCTTGTTTTTGGGGTAGCGAGGCCCGTCAAAAGTATGTCAAGTGGGTACTCGTTGGATGTGGAATTTAATTCGACATCCAATGAGCTCTCCCAATCAAAATTTGAGTAAAAAAACAGGGAGATATGTCGAAAATACAAACAAAAAAGTAGTTTTTTTCTTTTCTTCCTCCAAAATTAATAAATATTATTTTATTATTTTAACTATCATTTTATTAAATTTGTTTAGCAGGCCCATTTTGAGCTGAAATTTCCTCTAATGATTATGGTTATACCTTGTGGTGTTTATGTCATTACTTTGATTATATGCTTTGTTCCTTCTGCGTAGTCTTACTTGTTATTTATATGGTTCTAACTTAACTCTGTTTGTGGAAACAAAGTGGGGAGAGTGGTAGAACTCATTATCCCATGATGGTCTAAGAGGTAAAGTGTTCACTTGACTAGCAGGCTTACTTATTTCTTTGAACTAAGGCACCTCTTTTATTTCATATGTATATTATACTTAGCAATGAACATTTAAAGAGAACTAAACATTGTGATCATTAACATACCTACTATTTGTTAATACGATCCTTTACCGACTCAGCTTGTTAGCAAGGTAAACTCTATTTTCATTATTTATTTAACCTAGATGATTAATATATATGATACCTATCATTCATTATATGTATTTTTCATGTTTACGTTATTATAAACATTAACATATGTCTTATTTATTTCTTGGCAGGTTGTAACTTGGATTGAAGATCAAACCTGGATTTTATTCCTCACAACGATACCATGGCATATTTCATATGCCATGGTGTGACTAAACATTAAGCTTAGGAAAACATACAATGTATTAAGGTTTAAGCTTAAGGTCTAAATGATACATGCCAATACTATGCATAGGGTTTGGACTTAGGTTTGGCGTATACTATGCATGAACTATGACTATACTATACACGATACCTTGTATTAGCGCTTCGAGTGGTGAATGATAATATATGGTTTGAACTTTATAAGATGGGGTTTGAGACTTGCATGGAAAATGGAGACCACGATAATTTAACAATTGCAAAGTATGGAAATGTGGGTTTTGGGTCGTTAATGGTCACCAAGCTAGCGCCATTAATGCTTCTACGGGTTTTGGGGCAGCCCAAGCTTAGGTCTTGGCTCCACGATTCATTTTGTCATTCTTCTTGGTCTATGGATGGTCTGGTCTTGGCTTTGTGCTGTGAATGAAGGTGATGGCTTAGTTGACAGAGGTAAGTCTTTGTTGGGTTTTTAGCAGGGTTATGGTTTCGTTTATTTGTTTACTCAACCTTCATACTTCTCATCCATGTGTGTTTCAGTGGTTGGAGGTGACAGGTTCGATGAGGAGCAACGTGGCTTGAAGCTTTGTGACTGGTTTGTGGGTGCTACTAAATAGTGCACAATAAGCTTCTGAGACAAGTCTGCACTTGTCATCTATTGACCTTATGGAAGGACTGAGTTTCTCCTCATTGTTGGGTTGGGGTTTATACTGTGGGGTTTCAATTTCCTTTGAGCTTGTATTAACATACTTGGTTTTTTAATTAATAGTAAGATGTTCTGGTTGTGGAGCAAAACTTAATGCTCTTACATGCTCTGTGTATAAATGTGTGTTTATGTAATTTGTTTTTTGAATTGGGGCTTTATGCCAGGGCAACACCATTGCTTGCAATTATCCCACGGCCCTTGGCACGACTGTGTGAACCTGAATGTGATTTTGGAAATACTATGCATATCAATATATGTTGCATTTTTTTGTTTTTGCAAAGGTTATTTATCTACACTGTGTGTTAAAAAATTTAAACCGTGCTATTTGTTTATTACTGTGGTTTTCATATGACATTAAGTCTTCATGGTGTGTCTGGGTATAGTTACTCCATTATTGTTTTAGTTGGAGGAATGGAGGATAGTGACAACGTATGGCTTGGGGCCATGTCGTTAATGGAATGAGTGCCCTTCCATGGAAGCTACGACAATGTAGAGGAGTTTAAGATTTAAGATTTGTTTTTTTTAGTATGTGATATGGATTTATAAAAAAAAAACACCATGGGTGTGAAACCTTGTGTTGACAGGGTTGATGTAGATTTCGTTACTGTCTTGTTTATTATTATGCGATGTGGAAAAGTAAATAAACCATGGGTGAAAACCAATGATGAATACCATTGCTGTAAGTTTACTTTTGAGGGATTGTGTATTTAATTAAATGTGGCCGAGGCCAATCTTACAATGTGAGGGAGGACATGTGGGTCTCATGACCTTGTTGTAGCTAAGGTAATATTATTGTGGTAGCTCGCATACATTAAGTGTATAGAGTGGCCTTGATAATTATAAAACGACCCTAAAGGATTTGAATCCTCATCATTGCCTATATGAAAACCTTGGATTGTTTTTAAAAGATTATAATGGAGTTTGTAAAGGAAAAATTTCTTGTGTATTACTATAATTACATGGCTTTAATCGTTATATGGAATGAATGCATGGTTGTTTAATGAATACTGTAGGTTTTTATATGGTGATTTGTATTACGGTTTGCGACTTGGATTCATATACCCATAGGGGTCGATACTGCAACTTCTGTGTAAATTAAGGGTTTTAATATTACATGCTTATTTTTATGTGATGGTTGTGAATGGATTTAGATGGGACCTTTAAATGTTTTATGCACACAATTTGTGATGTTCTTTATTTAAGTATTTAGGATTTTGGATTTTAAATAGGAAGAGAGATATTTGATATTGGACCAAAGGATGGTCACGATACTTATTATGTTCATTCTTTATGATGATGTTATAATTTTGATGGAATTTGATTTATTAGTTTATCTTATGTTTTAACTATACAGACCTTGAAAGGTCTTCAGTGATTTGTTTAGCTTTAATTTTAATGTATGTAATGCCCCATATTAATGTTTATTAATGTTTATTATTAAGTACTTTTATTAAATTAAACATATACTAATTATTTTACCATTTTTACCATTTGCGTAAAAGATTAAATAAACAATATTGAACTATACTAATTATTTTACCATTTTACCATTTGTGTAAAACATTAAATAAACAATATTGGGTAATGTATGACATTTGGTTCGGTTTTTGTAAACACGTACAATTCAAGATTCATTAATACATAACACATGTCAAACAAATCTGAACTACACTGCCCAAGATCGAATAAAATAAATTAATTTATGAAAGAGGCAATGGAAGAAGGAAGGCGGTGGAAGAAAGGAAGGAAAGGAGGTATAAGGGGGGGATTTTCTGGATTTTGGGGGAGGAAAAAACAGTCGGGAAGAAGTTTTTTTTTTTTACGGAAGAACGAAAGTGATGGAGTAGAGAGGGAAGATAGCTGGAGGAGGGGGTTAACTCCAGGGGCCATATTTACACTTAGGGAGAGGGAAGTTGCTATCCAGTTTATCGGTACGTGGGCTCAGGGGCTAGGAAACCAGTCGGTTCCTAGGGCCAGCAGGTTTACTGGTCGGCAGGGTGGAACATCCGAGTTGGCATTAAGGCTCCTACAGGCTCGAGTGAGGGAAAGGCAAGGCTAAAGGTGCAGGAACCAGGGACAACCTTCAGCGCTAAAGCTCAGGTATTTTTCGGTGAACTATCTCTTTATTGCACAAAATTTTAATGAAAATCTGAAAACTAAGTAATTTTTTTTCTTTACTGTCAAAGGATAGGACTGAGTGCTCTACCCGGTAGACATAGCACTACAGAATGGTATCAAAACCAAAGGCTCAAACACTGAGACCTTCAGGTCTATTCACACTTAGAAAAAAAAAATCTATGATAATTGTATAGAGGGACATAACTCTCTGGAGAGTTCTGGTTGAACTACACGAAACCAAATAGAAGCTTATGACAATCAACTCCATTTATTACAAGCTTAATTTGTTTTAACTATTCACAATGACTATAACATTTTAGAAGTATTTACTGAGATATGTTTTTTTAATGATTTGAAATATAATCAAGTGAAGAAATTACAGAATCCGAATAAATAAATAAAAAAACCTTGAAACCTTTATTAAAGAAACACGCACAGATCATTTTTTTTAAATTGCCAAATATTGAAAAAATACAATAGTCGCTAAGGGTGTATATGCACACATATCCATTGCTGTGGCTATGGAAAATATTTGATCTTAATATTAAGCTATGTTATCTAGTCAATGTACTTGACTATAATATTTGAAACGTACTTGACATTTAGAACAGTCCAATAATTTGAAGCCTGAAATATGCAGTGAGGACCGTGTGGCAAGAGTCTAGACACATAACACAGTGACTGCATAAGATGCGCTTTGTGCATTCATGAGAAGAGGCCACAAACACCTTAGTTACGTTACATTTAGGTCACGATTCTATGCCTGCCACTTAGACAAATATATTATCTATTTGTGGCTAGTGGAAGAGATTTAATTCTAGTACATGATGCCAGAATCAGAACATTATGGTAATATGCATTATACATGAGATAAACCTTTTCCTTATGCGTACGACCTACCTTCTATCAGGTTAAACAAGGTTAGACTACTAACTTTTACAGTTCTCGGAATGGTTCTAAAGGTGCTTCTTAAAAAGGTGCCAATACATGATTTGAAGAATTCCCACCGACGCGGCAGATTCTACGGTTCAACTGAGGTGTCTATGTAGTTCGTGTCTAATAATAAGTTCGAACCCTGAGTCTTTACTCATTTTAAGGCATTTCAGATATTGGTTCTCTGACATCCCACCTTAAATGACTAAGTGCTTCCAGCCCAAATCGCAATGTCTATAACGCTAGTTCACCTACTAATAATAATGGATCTCCACTACACACTCGAAGATTCTTTACCCAGAGAAAAATAAAATTCTAGAAAGGGCGATTCTAGAGTCAAAACCCACCATGTTTAGCAAGGGAAATATCAAGTTCACTAAAACAAACAAGAAAGTGGTACCATTTTTTTTGCTGTCTCTCGAAGCGAAAGCCACTGGGAGAAGAGCTCGTCGACATGTGTCTTGTAGGGATTAGGCTTCAATGAAAAAATAGGGACGTCGTGTAGCTGATAAGATATGTTGTAAAATATTATATTCTTCATGCTAAGGGAGGCTTTCATACTTGCACCGAATAAGAATTAATATCCGAACAATTGCTTTTAACTCTTAGCATCAAAGCAGCACAGTAAATAACAGAAATTAAATTCTTTTATAAATATATATATATATATATAAAACAACTGTATAGGAAGAACAGTAAATTATGGTCGTTAATAAGATTGTAACCATGAGCTTTGGCTCGATTGCTCTAACTAAACTTTCAGCATCGGATGCAAATCATTCTGACAAATTTTCTGTAGCCAACAAGTAGATGACAGAATCAAAATTAGGATCACGAAGAGCAAAGACAAACTGTTTTGTTCAGGCACGAATTGGCAGGCAGAGCACACAAGACTATTCAAAACCTTTAAATTATTCGTCTTGTTGCTTGAAAATGGCCAGAAACGCTGAATTTGAGATAGTATCCTTACCCTTTCGTCCATAGCAAACGAATTTTGAACAATTGTTCCAAATGATGGAAAATTGGTTCAGAAATTGACATCATGTAGGGTTTAATAAAATAAAATGGAACAGTTTGAAACCAGGAGGAAAGGCTAAGGGATTTTGAAAATTGTATTGAGGGCAAGAAATCACGTTAGATCTGACCATGGAACCAAAATAACTCTGTCCAGGTTTCACATGGGTTTATAATCTAGGTGAGATATATTTCACCATGGCCTCAAGGATAATATCTCACAGCGTATTTCCCTGTCAATCCTGAAGCACCTAGAATGACAACACTCAGCCAAATGGCCTTCGCGTGCTAGGAAGGAGTGACCTTCTTTTGTTGGGAGGCACCCTGCTTGGGTATACGGGAGGAGGGCGTGCATGCATCCCACCTAGCATGCATGCAGCCCAGCCATTCCGGTGGGCTCCTTGTTCCATTGGGAAGGCAAACCACAGATGAGAAAGTCTGTGGGTGGATCCGTGGTAGAGTGAGGAGGAGCCATGCCGACTTCCTGCTTTGCCTTATTATTTCGAGATAAATAATTTAATGCCAGTGCATAGACAAACTTTTTCGTTCCTTCTTAATATTATATTCTTCTAATGATATTCTTTTAATTTGCTTATCAATTGTATTATAAATGTATATATGATTATTCAAATCTATTATTATTACCAATTGTATTATAAATTGAAATGTATATATGATTATTCAATTTTGAAAATATATATATATAATATTTATGAGTTATCATTACAATGACAGTCCTTATACAGAAGGATAATGCCCATTGTGAACAGAATTATTTTATTGATCTAAGCCAGTCAACTCATCGGGGCAAGGGCAAGACCACAATTAGTTAAAAAAGATAAAAATAAAAATAAAAATAAAATTTATGTTCTTAAACGTCTCTGACATAAACTCCGAGTTTCCTCTAAGTTTCAGAACTATTATCTTCCTTGGAGATCGAGCGTGAAACCCCATTTTTGGATTGATCAAGACTATTAATATTAAAAAAAAAAAAAATTTGAACAAAAAAATAATGATCCAAATTAAAATCAAATGAAAGTTGAACATACATTTAAATATAAAAAAATGAAAAGGATTATATCTTTCATTCATTATAATTAATTGTAAAGTTATAAGAAAATATTGATAAAAGGAAATCATAAAAGAGATATTAATTAATCATAAACACATATATAAAAATAAAAATAAAAAATTGAACTCTAAGGTAGTATAAGAGATGTCTATTATTATTGTTATTATCTTTTTTTCAAATTATTATTTTCAAATCAATGATAATAATGGAATAGGCATTTATTAAATAAATAAATTTGTTTCATTTTATTATTTTACATTGTAAGGCTAAGAAATAATGATGATTATCATAAATTTAAATTATTGTTTTTAAATTTAAATTTGATAGAAGTAGATGAAATCATTTTTGCAAATGAGCACTATTTAAGTTTGAAAATTATAAAAATTATTAGGCCGTATATAGTTAATTTAATTAGTCTATTTTAAATAATTTATTATAAATTATAAATCCTTAAAGTATTTAATGTATTCAACTTAAGACATTACCGAGACTTTAACTAATAGTCGAAGAGGCAAGATGGATGTGAAATAAGAAAAACAAGACACTGTTGAGACTAGCATTACGAGCTGAACGTTAAGGCATTAATTAAACCCCTAGACAAAATCGTTTAATGAAAGCGACTATGCGATTTTTTATGCAAATATTGACAATTTGTCTCTATGCATAAATATCAGCATTGCATAACTAAAATGTTATCTCTGCAATTATTAATTTGAGATAATAATGGCATAATGTTGTTGAATATGTAAGGAATTATCATGGTTCAAACATGCAGAGGTCGAGGTCGAGGTCAAGGGCGGGGTCGAGGTCAACCACCCTCGCCACCACCGCAGACCCCAGGTCAACCACCCTCACTGCCACCATAGATTCCACCACTGACGCCGCCAAGGAAAACCTCCAACCCTGAGATGGGGGTGATACTGAGGTCCTTGGAAACCATCATGGCCACACTAAACAGGCAGTCGAAGAGGATCGTAGAGGTAGAAACCACGCAGGTTAGCTGAGAAAAATCTGAGAGGGCATAGGGCCCAAGGCAAGAACCGCTTCAGGACATTTCTAGAGAGCTGCAGAAGATCAAAATTCTCGATTTCTCAGGAGGACGACCGGGAAAGCACGCCGAAGCGTGGCTCGAGGGTATGAAGAGGTGCTTCGCACTAAATGAGTATACCTAAAGTTCCAAGGCTAGAATGGCCATCTTCCAGCTAAAGGGAGATGCCCTAAATTGGTTGTCAGACCTTGAGAAACAATTGCACATTACTCCTTTGTTTGTCTCATGGGATTTATTCGAGGAGAGATTCAACATGAAGTATCTTCCGACCTATTATAGGGAACAACAGGTGGGTTCCTTTCATGCTTTGGTACAGGGAAACATGACAGTGGAAGAATACGAAGCTAGATTCATGGAACTGGTAAAGTATGGTCCACACTTAGACTTGGATGATCGACAGCTGGAGCGATTTGTGTATGGAATCAACTACAAGATCAGGGCTGCAGTACGGATGTGGAAGCCATCTTCAGTTGCCATGGTAGTTGAGTATGCTCGCTATGCTGAGGATATGTCAGATGCAAAGGGAGGAAGCAAGTTGATAGGATCCAATCAGTATGTTACAGGGAAGGCCCCACAACCATACTTCCAAGGAGGGCAATCCAGACCTCCTCCTTATGGTAACAGGTTCACCCCGAGAGGTAACACTTCAGTTAACTCAGTATCACAGGCTTCGTCAACAAACCATGGGAACCGAGGATGAACACAGAGCAATTCCTTTAGAGGATCGGGAGGTTTTAGAGGATCTCAGGGAAGGAACACATCCCAGAGGACTCCTCCCAGCAACATGCAAGCACCACCTAATGTCTCTTGTTGGGGCTGTCGAGGTCCTCATTTTCAGCGAGAGTGTCCTAAAGGGTAGACCAGCAGCAGGCAGCAGGAATGAAAAGCATCCATGAGCAATTCTGATAACACTCATCAGATTCATGTAGCTGTTCACAACCACCAGGAAGAACATCAGTCCACCGTGGTAGAATCATCTGGTAAATTAAACAATGTCAAACTTAAAATTTTATTTGATCCTGGTGCAACAGATAGTTTTATTTCACCATATGCATTAGATAAATGTGGGTTAGCAGCCTGCGAGCACGATGATTTTGAATCAGTCGAGATGGCTTCAGGGGTTAAATAGGCAATAGGTCTTAAGGTAAAAGGGTGTCAAGTTGACTTAAGAGTATGCACCACTAAGTTGGATGCTTATGTCACCAATTTGGGCACCTATGACCTCATTATCGGTATGGATTGGTTAGAAGACCATAGATCTTTCATGGATTGTTATGCAAAGAAATTCTTGTGCCTTGATGATGAGGGTCGAGCAATTCAAATCCAGGGTCGAAAGAGGAAAATATCCCTCCATTTCATCTTCGCAGTAAAAGCTAAAAGGTGTTTAAGATAAGGATGTCAGTTGTTTGTAGTTGAGACGGTGAGCGCTAGTATAGGACCTTCCTTGAATTCTTACCCAGTATTATCTGAGTTCAAGGATGTCTTTCCAGAAGAACTTCCACAACTACCTCTTGAGCGAGAGCTTGATTTCATGATCGAACTGAAACCCGGTGCAGAGCCGATCTCAAAAACCCCTTATAGAATGACAACCCCTGAGCTTTGATATTTGCAGATCTAGTTAAAAGACTTGCTAGACTTGGGACTAATTAGACCTAGCATCTCACCATGGGGAGCACTAGTGATGTTTGTTAAGAAGAAGGATGGATCTTTGCGACTGTGCATAGATTATAGGGATTTGAACAAAGCCACAGTGAAGAATAGGTATCCTATACCAAGAATTTATGACCTATTTGATCAGATGAAAGGCGCATCAGTCTTCTCTAAGATTGATTTGCGGTCAGGGTATCACCAGCTTAGGATTAAAGAAAATGACATTCCTAAGACTACTTTTCGAACTTGATTTGGGCATTATGAGTTCGTAGTAGTACCATTTGGTTTCACAAATGCTCCAGCAGTATTCATGAGCCTCATGAATAGTGTCTTTCGAAATTACTTGGACCACTTTGTTTAGGTATTCTTAGATGACATTCTTATATATTCTAAGAATGAGAAGGAGCATGAGGATCACTTGCGGTTAGTCTTGACTTGCTTAAGGGAACATAAACTATTTGGTAAATTGTCAAAGTGTTCTTTCTTCCAAAAGGAGATTCACTACTTAGGGCATATCATCTCAGGAGAAGGGATCTCAGTGGACCCGAAAAAGGTGAAGGCCATCGAGGATTGGCCAATTCTGAAGAATGCATATGAGGTGCATAGCTTCATGGGATTAGCAAGGTATTACCGAAGATTTGTGGAAGGATTCTCCAAGATTGCAAAACCCATCACCACCCTGCAGTGAAAGGGAATTCGATATGAGTGGACCAATGAATGTGATACCACTTTTGCTGAATTAAAGAGGTTGCTGACGAGTGCACCAATATTACGGGTACCAGACATGGATAAAGACTTCATGGTATGTACCGATGCATTGAAGCAAGGGTTAGGAGCAGTTCTAATGCAGGAAGGTGGGATAATAGCTTATGCATCTCATATGTTGAAGCCTCATGAGGAGAAATATGCCACACATGATCTGGAATTGGAAGTAGTTATGCTGGCACTAAAATTATGGAGACACTACCTGGTTGGCAGAAGTTTCACACTTAAAACAAATCATCAGAGTTTGCAGTATATTTTTACACAAAGGGATCTAAATGCTAGGCAGCGACAATGGAGTGAGTTCATGAGTGAGTATGACTTTGGTATCTCCTATATCAAAGGAAAGGAGAATGTGGTGGTAGATGCTCTAAGCCGAAGGCCGAGGATTTTCTCCTTAATCCCCTTGAGAGTGGGTTTGAAGGAGAAAGTGCTCGAACAACTCTTGGGAGATGGATGGTATATAAAGGTAACCTCTGATATCCAGAGTGGGAATAAGTGTGAGTCGAAGTATTATGGGTAACATATTGAGGAAGATGGGTTGATGCGGTACCAAGGGAGGATGTATATCCCTAAAGAAGGTGGTCTTAGGGAAACAATCCTTAGAGAGTCCCATAGGGCACATTATTGTGCACACCCTGGAGTGAAGAATATGTATGCAGACTTGAAGAAGCTCTTCTTCTGGGCCAGTATGAAGAGAGACATAGTGGATTTTGTTTCGAAATGCCTAGAATGTCAGCAAGTCAAGGTAGATCATCGGCACCCAGCCGGTCTCTTACAACCTCATGATAATCCTGAGACTAAATGGGAAGTCGTTTTCATGGACTTCGTTTTGGGATTTCCCCTCACATCCTCGAGACATAATGCTATACTCGTAGTGGTCGACAAACTGACCAAAATTTCCCACTTCATTCCAGTAAGAGACACTTATGATGTGATGGATGTAGCAAGGGTATTCATAAATGAAATTGTATGCCTTCATGGAGTTCCAAAGAAGATAATTTCTGACCAAGACCCTAAGTTTACCTCCAGATTTTGGACAAGCATGCAGTCAGCATTAGGGACCCAGCTGAACTTAAGCTTAGCTTATCATCCCGATACAGATGGGTAGACGGAGAGGGTGAATCAGGTGATGGAGGACATGCTTAGGAAGTATTTTATGGATTAGCAGACATAGTGGGAGAAATATCTTCCTCTAGTAGAGTTTTCTTATAACAACAGTCATCATAGCTCCATTGGTATGCCTCCATACCAGGCATTGTATGGGAGACCTTGCAGGACTCCACTCAGTTGGGACAGGTTGGAGGATCATGTTTTAGTCAGGCCTGAGTTGCTTTAGGAGATGGAAGAGCAAGTGTTACAGATCAGGAAGTGGCTTAAGGAAGCACAGGATAGACAAAAGAGTTATGCTGATGCACACAGAACTGATAGAAGTTATGAGGTAGGGGATCACATATTTATACGCATTCGACCGAATAAAAGTACCATTCGGTTTGGAAAGGGGACCAAGTTGTCACCTTGCTTTATAGGGCCATTCGATATTCTTGAAAGAATCGGACCGGTAGCTTATCGTCTTGTACTGCCACCCCACTTGTATAGGACTCATAATGTATTTCATGTTTCAGTATTGCGACATTACATAGCCGATGAGTCTCACAAGATTCATTGGAAGGACTTGCAGGTCTCGAACAAGGGAACCTTCACGGCTGAACCATTACGTATACTGGATCATAGGGTTCGACAACTCCGTAGTAGACGTGTGGACCAAGTTAAGGTCCAGTGGGACAAGTATAGCCCAGGATCTGCTACTTGGGAAGACACAGATACTATGCGTCGAGATTTTCCCTCACTATTTTGACCATAACTTCAGGACAAAGTTTCCTGAAGGGTGGGTGTATGTAATGCCCCATATTTTGACTCCGACATATTTATCCCTCAGACTTATTACAATGTATTTACTTATTATATGTAGACTCAACTATACTTCATTTTGGCATGTTATATGTGATTATTTACTGATGTTATGATGTTATCATTATTATGCTCTCATTTTGATATTATGATGATATCATGCTTATATTATGCTTTGATCATGAGGTTACGACAATTAACATGCCTATGTAGATGCTTTGATTATGATGTATGATGATTATCATTTATATGAAATTATTGTGCCTATGTGATTATCATGCAGTACTCGTCATCAAATTCCTTTATTTCATAACAAAAATATATAGTTGATAATCATCCTCGATATAATGTGAGATGTATGATGTGGTACATGGGCACCCGTCCATGATGCAATTTATTTTGTGATTTATGTGATGAAAGGAGATAATGTTGATGATATGGACGAGCTATTGATTGAATATTGTTATGAATGCATGTTTGCATAGTAATAACCTGCAGGGTACAGGGGCTATGTGATAGCCAAGTATGACTCAATACATATCTTGAAGAAGAGCCTTAATTGCCAAGTGATGATATGATGACACGTACCAATAAACTCGATAGAAACGCAGTATGGTTTGATGAGTATGTACCCAGTATGTTGAGAGGGATGGATGCATTTCCCACCCTATGTCACTTTGATACCCGAGGTCGTGGGAGGGCAGTGCTGAGACACGCTCCCTAAGTTGTTGTGATGACGATGGTCGGATGCCTGCTAGGAGAGGCTAGCTCTGCTAGATAGCCGACGCTACCACTCTCAGGTTCTATGTGGAAAGGTCAGTACAGCTCGCATCCACTTTGTACTAGAAGAGGAAAGATAGGGAGGATGCATACGTAGGTTAGGATGGGTGGACATAGTAGTTATTATTGTTGAAGGTTGGACATTATGATACCGGATTAGTGATGGTAGGTACCAATCTTAAATCACTAAATAATAATAACGTAATTGTTAAATAACTCCGAATGTCACAAGAAATCATATTATATCTATATATGGGTCATGTTGCATGAAATATTATTTGTATCGATTAGAATTTGGGGGTTTTTACTATATTACATGTGTAGCCTGTGCATGTACTGGCCATGCATGCACACCTCAGACATGCATGCTAGTATGAAATATTTAAATAGTCGGATAGGTTAACTAAGTAATTGTGAATTGTTTTAAACCTATAAATGTACCTTGTATCACTATTTTGACCATAACTTCGGGACGAAGTTTCCTGAAGGGTGGGTGTATGTAATGCCCCATATTAATGTTTATTATTAAGTACTTTTATTAAATTAAACATATACTAATTATTTTACCATTTTTACCATTTGCGTAAAACATTAAATAAACAATATTGAACTATACTAATTATTTTACCATTTTACCATTTGTGTAAAACATTAAATAAACAATATTGGGTAATGTATGACATTTGGTTAGGTTTTTGTAAACACGTACAATTCAAGATTCATTAATACATAACACATGTCAAACAAATCTGATCTACACTGCCCAAGATCGAATAAAATAAATTAATTTATGAAAGAGGCAGTGGAAGAAGGAAGGCGGTGGAAGAAAGGAAGGAAAGGAGGTATAAGGGGGGGGATTTTCTGGATTTTGGGGGAGGAAAAAACAGTCGGGAAGAAGTTTTTTTTTATGGAAGAACGAAAGGGAGGGAGCAGAGAGGGAAGATAGATGGAGGAGGGGTTTAACTCTAGGGGGAAGATTTACACTCAGGGAGAGGGAAGTTGCTATCCAGTTTATCGGTATGTGGGCTCGGGGGCTAGGAAACCCGTCGGTTTCCCAGGGCCAGCAGGTTTGCTGGTTAGCAGGGTGGAACATCCGAGTTGGCATTAAGGCTCCTACCGGCTCGGGTGAGGGAAAGGAAAGGCTAAAGGTGCATAAACTAGGGACAACCTTCAGCGCTAAAGCTCAGGTATTTTTCGTTGAACTATCTCTTTATTGCACAAAATTTTAATGAAAATCTAAAAACTAAGTAAATATTTTTCTTTACTGTCAAAGGATAGGACTGAGTTCTCTTCCCGGCAAATAGAGCACTGCAATGTAGAATAATTACAACATGTAATTTGTTGATTTAGTTAGTATTAAACTAGGTTATAAATATAAACTTATTTATATAACACCTACTTTTAAGCTAAGTATATTTAAATGTAAAACATGCCTCTACTGAAAAAATGAATATGTTAATAGAGTATAAGGACCGAAAAGAACATATAATTAGGAATTCTAAAATAAAATCTAATTCGTTAGTTAACACAGTTTCAATAGGAAAACTATTTAGGAAAGGAAATGAACATATAAACCCTTGATAAACATTTATAAATGAATTAAACTTGCAGAAGCAAACTGATGAATAGACCCTAGATAAGTCTGGTATAAAAAATAACTTACAACCTAGGGTTATTATTTAAAAATCCAAACCCTAGCATATTTTAAACAGAGAAATAAGTACCTAGGGTTAGGAAATGAAATGTAATAATTTTCCTAACATAGCTAGTATTTGTTATAGAAAAATGGAATAGGCAGTCTAGAGCTTCATATCTATAACTTGAAGCTCTTTTAATGGTTGAACTCGGACATTCAATTAACCAACATTAACAATTCAAATGTAGGTTTGACCTCTATCTTTTATGACCAAATCACTTGGGAACTACCTCGTTCCACCCAACCATGACCCGGACCCATTCCTGGTTTAAATACGGATCCCCCTGAGCTGGACTCCAACATGCAAGTAGCTTAGAGATCCTAAGGTAGGGTTTCATATTTGGTATATCATGTCTGGATCAGTTCTACTTTTTCCTTCCAAGAAAATGTTCTCCAAGAATTTATTTGAGAGAAAAACACGAAGAAAATTACTCCTCCTAATGATAGATCAGAACCCCAAGCCTTCCTTGGCTTGATACTTTATAGATATACTTTTCAGTCAAAGGGATAGTTAAATCAAGAAACCTTGGTTTCTTGATTTAACCCTTTTCAATTAATTTGGATAATTTTTAATACTTTAACTTAGGAAATTTCAACCAGTTCCCAATTAGACTTTTGTAGGCATTGGACTATTTATTATCTTTAAATAATAAATAATGATGGATGGAGCTTTTATTTATTTCTTTCATCATTAATATTATTATTATATTTATTCTTTATACATCCCATGTATAAAATACATAATAATATATCACTTGTTAATATTTGTCTTTGGGAATCATATACCATGATCCCTAGACTAAATGACACTTCTTCGTTAAGGTCAAAATACGTAGATGGTTAGGTCTACTACTCTAGGAAACTATAAACATCCTTGCATGTTGGATTTCCCTAGTATAACGTGGTAGTTATTCAATACTTGATGAGAATACATAAATTCAAATTTTCATTTAATCACTTATAAATAAGTATGATGAGATCAATATTTTTCTTGAATCGTTTTCACTTGGAAGTTTATTAAATTCTTTTTAGCAACCGCTAGTGCTTACCAGATCCCATACTTAATGCTTAAACAGGGAGTTACAAAGTTAGTGCAATTCCATATCTCTTCGCTCAACACTAAATGCTAGGAAACACTTGTATGATACACCGATGGATACAATGGCCAAGGATTTGATGCTCTAGGGATTATGCTCAAAACCAACATGGAAGGCTCTAGGGATTATCCCCAACACTTCTAATTATCTTTTCATGTGTTCCAGATCTTCTCACTCAACACAAAGGTAAGTACTCATGTGCTCCAGAGCTTCTCGCTCAACACAAATCATCAATCACTCATGTGCTCCAGAGATTCCCACTCAAGAACAAAACATCTCATCAATCATGTGCTTCACGGTCCACACCCAAAACAAACAAGAATATATATATATATATATATATCATTAATAATTGGCTTACGCCCAATATATAAAACAAATCATCAGGTTCCTATGCAGTGGGTCTTTGACCCAATATATAAAAATAAAACATCAAGATAATCATCATCATCAATAGGCCCATGCCTATAATGGTTGGGTCCAAAATTTGGGATATTACATCCCTCCCCATTTATAACAACATCGTCCCTGGTGTTCTAGGGACTCGAAATGACATCATGAAACAAGGCCAGGTAAGCCTTTCTCATGGTTTCTTCATTCTCCCAAGTACCCTCATCAGTCTCAAAGCGCTTCCGTTTCACTTTTAACTAGACTATGGTGCTCTTGCAAAGCTACACCTCTGTGTTATCCAGTATATGAATAGGCTCAAGGGAAAACTCCCCTTCAGGTTCTATCTATAATAGGGACCAATCAACAACATGTTTAGTATCATAAACATATTTCTTTAACAAATATACATGGAAAACATTATGGACTCTTAAATGTGTGGGTAACACTAGTTCATATGCCATTGGTCGTTTCTTGGGCAATATTTTAAAAGGTCCACAAAATGTAGGTGTTAACTTACCACACCTACCTAAGCTCAATGAGCTTCGTTTGGATTTTACTTTCAAGTAAACATGATCGCTTATTTGAAAGTATTTATCTTTTCTTTTCCAATCCACATAACTTTTCTGGATGTCTTGTGCTTCTTTAAGGTTCACCTGGACCTTGGAAACCAGCTATTCCAAGTCCATCAATAAATCAGGCCCTAACATGAGCTGATCCACTAGGATATCCCAAGTAACCGATTTTCTACACTTCCACCCATAGAGTACCTCAAAGGGGCTCATCTTGGCAGAAGTATGATAACCATTGTTACTCTTAAAATCTATGAGGTGTAGGTAATCCTCCCACTTCATGGGGTTGTTCATCACATACATCCTAAGCATGTCCTCAACAATATGCTTTACTATTTCTATCTACTCGTCTATCTAGGGGTGATACACAGTGATAAAGTTCAACTGCATATCCAATCTGGAGAATAAATATCTCAAAAAGTTTCCTGTAAACTTAACATCTCGATCCGAGATGATTGAATTGGGTATCCCATGCAATTTAAATATCTCCTTCAAGAAGCTATCAGCAATTTTCACTGCCTCGTAGGTCGACTTCACAGGAATGAAGTGGGATTCTTTCAAAAAATCATTGACGACTACAAATATAGAGTCATTTTTCTTCTTACTTTTCAGTAAACTGGTGATTAAATCCATACTAATGACCTCCCACTTCCATTTCAGAATGGGTAATGGCTACAACAATCCTGAAGGATGCTGATGTTTAGCTTTAACTAGATAACACTCCTGGCATTTCACAATAAACATCGCAATTCCATCCTTTAACTTAGGCCAGAAAAAGTGTCTCTTGACGGAGGATATCATCTTTTGATATCCCGAGTGTCCTGAGTAGGGTTCCCAATTAAATTCCATGAGGATGTTGGACCCTTCTGGAACATACAATAGATCCTTGGACCATAGTAGTCAAGATTCATCTACCTTGTATTATTTTTGTTGTTGAAACAACCTGTCCTCTTGGAGTTTCTTGAGGATTTCCACATAGAAGGGATAAACTCTGTTGGCCTCTCTAATTCTCTCATGCAACTCTACATCAGTTTGACTCAAGGTCACCTCATATATCATATGAGTTTGTTCTTTAGCTCGAAATGGTACTCACTAAGGAAAGACAACCACCTAGCTTGCCTTGCATTCATATCTGATTTATTGAATACATATTTCAGACTCATATTGTCTATCTTTAGAAGGAACTTCCTTCCCATGAGGTAGTTCCTCCACATCCTCAAAGCGTGGATGATGGAAGCTAACTAAATGTTGTGCATATGGTAATTCTTCTGATGCTAGTTTAAATTCCATGATTCATAATAGATCATGTGATCATTCTACAAGAGGAATCCTTCAAGTCCTTCCTTGCTTGCATCTGTGCAAGCAATGAAATCCCCATCGGGATCCACAATTTGTAACACCGGTGCGGTCATCAACAACTGCTTAAGCTTTTGAAAACTTTCTTAACACTTAGTGGTCCATAAGAACTTACTTACTTTCTTCTACAAAGTGGTCATGGGGCTAGCTATCCTCAGGAATTTCTCAATGAACTTTTGATAATATCCAGCTAATCCCAAAAAGGACCTAATGTTAGTGACACTAGTAGTGGTAGGTCAATCCTTTATGGATTTAGTCTTTTTCAGGTCCACAACTATCCCTGTCTCGGAGATAATGTGACCTAAGTACTGTATCTTTGGTTTGTAAAAATCCCATTTAATAAAATTAGCATAAAGATGGTGTTCTCTCAACACTCGTAGTAATATATGGAGGTGTTCTTCATGTTCTTCTTCATTCTTGAAATAAACTAGTATGTCATCTATAAAAACCAAGACAAAATTATCTAGATACCTACTGAATAAGTTGTTCATCATACACATAAAGTTCATGGGTGCATTGGTCAACCCAAATAGCATCACTACAAAATCATAGTGCCCATACCTTGTACAAAAGGCAGTTTTGTGAATATCCTCATAGCGAATTTGTACCTAATGGTACCTGGATCGTAGGTCAATCTTTGAAAAGATTCTGGCTCCTCCCACCTGATCAAACAAGTCATTGATCCTAGGGAGTGGTCAATGGTTCTTGATAGTCATTTTGTTCAACTGACAGTAATCGATGCACATCAACATCATACCATCTTTCTTCTTTATGAACAATATCAGCGCTCCACAAGGAGACACACTAGGCCCTGGATATACCCTTTCTCTATCAACTCCTGTAACTGCATTTTGAGTTCCACCAACCTAGGTGCACTCATGCAGTAAGAGGATTTGGAAGCCGAAATTGATCCTAGGGTCAGTTTGATGGAAACTTTTAGGTCTCATTTCATAGGTAATCATGGGATTTGCTCGGGAAACACATCCTTGAATTCTTCAAGAATCAGAAAGTCTTCTATGCGTTGTTCTCTTTCAAACTCTATGTCTTGGATGTTCTCTGCAAACAACTTGCATCCCTTCCTAACCCATTTCTTTGCTTGTAACGCAGATATTTTCCTTACAAAAAAAATCTTTGGAATTCCCTAAACCTTCACTTGGTTCCCTTGGCTATCAGTACACAAGATTGACTTGTGTAAGCAATCGAGCATGAGATGGTGTTGTTCCAACCAGTCCATGCCGATAAGTATATTGTACAATCCTAAAGGTAGGATGTTTAGGTTTAATTTCGTAGGAAAACCATTCAAGTTTACCTCACATTCTTTAACAATTTCCAAAACTTTCCATTTCATACTAGTGGCTAACTGAACTAGCCAAGGTTTATCATGTTTTTTCTTTCCTAATTTGCATTCATCAACAATTTTAGGCGAAACATAGCTCCAGCAAGCACCGAGATAAATAAATATTGAAATAGAGGTGTTCAATATATTACCTTCTATCTCAACCATTGTAGCTTGATGATCTACCTATCTGTCATCCAATGTTGCATAAATCTGAGGTGTTCTAGCTATGTCCTCAACATTTGGTTTTTCTTGTAAGTTGTGCAAGACCCCACTGGTCTTGTTCTTACAATCTCGGGCATAATGAGGCCCATTGCATTTCCAACACTTGATCTATAGCAGGGTAGCATTGGTTCCACTTGTTATTGGCTTGTTAACATTAGAAGATGGTACATAAGGATTTGTACCAGATTTATTGAAGTTCTTGTTCACTTGAAAGCTGTTATTATGCTTTCTGTATGGTTGTGGGTTAGACCCAAGTTTGCATTTATCCAAAAATTTCTTAGACTTGTCTTCGTTTCGGTTCATGTTATCCTGCCTTAGCTATCCATGCTCATAACATAGCCTAGGTTGGTGCAGGGTGGTATCCAAGGTCTTAGGCATGTCGAATTCAATCCTCTCTCAAAAGCTGGGAGGAAGACATCGTAGGAATTGTCGGATCTTTACCTTTTCTTCTTTGATGTATGGTACATAATGCAACAGATATAGAAATCTATTAATAAGAGCATCCATGTTCATGGATCCCATACGTATTTCATGAAACTCTTTCACTTTTCTGTCGAAGATTCTTTCCGACATATATTTATCTTAGAAAAGTTTTTGGAAGTTATCCCCGTGTATTTCTCTTAGCTCATATTTCCTAGTGTGTTTTAAATATCTCCACCAACTTGCTGCCTTTCCATTCAAGTTATAGATGGAAAGACGAGCCTTCATCTCACTTGAGTAGTTATGAACCTGAAAATATTTTCTCAAGCCCAACAACCACTCTTCAGCCTTCTCCCTAGTGCTTACTTCACCTTCATAGGTCAAGGCTCTTATTTTCCTGAAGACTATCATTGCTTATTTGTTTCTTTCTTCGGGGAGAAAGAGAGTCATCACTGGAAGGACTATGATGATCTCCTTTCGGTGCTTCAGCGGTACGTTCCTCTTTTTCTTCTTCTCTTGGGCTGTTGGCACGTTTATGGTACGACTCTCTTTTGGAGTTTTTTTGGACTGGGTGGGCTTACCCTGCATGCTTCCTCCCATCATATTTCTCAGTAATGCTTCATTTATAACTTGTTGTTCTTTTCTTTTGTTCAGACTATCTTCTCTGAGACTTCACAATTCTACTTGAAGACTATGTATAGTCTTTAGAATATCATAATTCAGATCCACCGCCGGTCCTACTTATGGGGTGGGGGTGTTCTTTTTTCCTTGCCAGCTATCAACCTCTTTAGTATTCATAAACTCACTGTTCAGTAAAAAAAAATTGAAATTTAAAAATTTGTAAATAACATAAAATTTTTCTATTAGTAACAAATTGAACATCATACTTTATTTTCTTTGTGGTAAATGCTTGGTGTGCCCACAGGTCTCTTAGTATTGAAACTGGGCTCGGATACCACTTGTAATGTCCCTAAAAATTGAAAATAAGTTTTTTTTATAGGCCAGTAAAAACTACCTAAACATAACATTATTATACTTGCAGATTATAACGTACACTATTTGTACCACTATTTGGTCGTAAGTTGTTCGTACATTCTATCATCATTCTTTCAGTTATACTTATTGTTGTGTTTTAATGGAGATGCTGTAATGTTTTTTACAACTTGGTTCTTATGGTTATACCTCGTGGTGTTTATGTCATTACTTTGATTATATGCTTCTTTCCTTCTGGATATTCTTACTTGTTATTTATATGGTTCTAACTTAACTCTGTTTGTGGAAACAAAGCGAGCGTAGTGGCGAGACTCGTTGTCCCATGATGTTTTGAGAGGTAAAGTGTTCACTTAACTAGCAAGATTACTTAGATCTTCGAACTAAGGCACCTCTTTTATTTCATATGTAGATTATACTTAGTAACAGAGATTTAAAGAGCGCTAAACATTGTGATCATTAACATACCTACTATTTGTTAATACGTTTCTTTACTGACTCAGCTTGTTAACAAGGTAAACTCTATTTTCATTATTTATTTAACCTAGATGATTTGTTTATATGATACCTATCATTTGTTATATGTATTTTTCATGTTTACTTTATTATAAACATTAGCATATGTCTTATTTATTTCTTGGGAGGTTGTAACTTGGATTAAAGATCAAACCTGGATTTTATTCCTAGCAATGATACCATGGCATTTTTCATATGCCTTGGTTACTAAATATTAATCTTAGGAAAACATACAATGTATTAAAGTTTAATCCTAAGCTCTAAACGATACATGCCAATACTATGCATGGGGTTTGGACTTAGGGTTGGCACATACTATGCATGGACTATCGCTATACTATACATGATACCTTGTATTAGCATTTGGGGTGGCAAATGATAATATATGGTTTGAACTTTATAAAATGGGGTTTGAGACTTGCATGGAAAATGCTGACCACGATAATGTAGTGAGTGTAAACTATGGAAATGTGGGTTTTGGTTCGTTAATGGTCACCAGGTTGGTGCCATTAATGCTCCTTGGGATTTTGGGTATCCCAAGCTTAGGGCTTGGCTCCATGACTCATTTGGTCCTTTCGCTTGGTTTGTGGATGGTCTATTCTTGGCTCTACGCTGTGAATGGAGGCAATGGCTTAGTTGACAGAGGTAATTCTGTGTGGGTTTTTTAGCAGCGTTATGGTTTCATTTATTTTCTTACTCAACCTTCATACTTCTCATACATGTGTGTTTCAATGGTTGTAGGTGATAGGTTTGATGAGGAGCAACGTGGCTGGAAGATTTGTGACTAGTTTGTGGGTGCTACCAAATCATGCATGATAAGCCTCTGAGACAAGTATGCACTTGTCATCTCTCGGCCTTATAATAGGAATGATTTTCTCTTTGTTGTTGGGTTGGGGTTTATACTGTGGGGTTTCAATTTCATTCAGGATTGTATTAATAGACTTGGGTTTTTAATTAACAGTAAGGTGTTTTGGCCGTGGAGTGAAACTTAATGCTCTTACAGGATCTGTGTATAAATTTTTGTTTATGTAATTCATTTTTTGAATTGGGGATTTATGCCAGGGTAGCACCATTGCCTTCAATGGTGCCATGGCCATTGGCATGACTGTGTGAACCTGATTGTGATTTTTTAAATACTATGCATATCAATATATGTTGTGTTTTTCAATTTTTACAAAGGTTATTTATTGACACCGTGTGACAAATTTATACTGCGGTATTTGTTTATTATTGTGGGTTTCAAATGACATTAATTCTTCATGATGCACCTAGGTATAGTTACTCCATTAGTGTTTTAGCTGTAGGAATGGAGGATAGCGATAGCGTATGGCTTGGGGCCATGCCGTGAATGGCATGAGCGCCCTTCCATGGAAGCCATGACAGCGTAGGGGAGTTTAATATTTAATATTTGGTTTTTTTAGTATGTGATATGGATTTATAAAAAAAATTACTGTGGGTGCAAACCCTTTTGTTGACAAGGTTGTTGTAGATTTTGTTATTGTCTTGTTTATTATTATGCGATGTGGGAAAGTAAAGAAGCCATAGTTGAAAAATCACGATGGCTATCATTGCTGTAAGTTTACTTTTGAGGGATTGTGTATTTAGTTAAATGTGGATGAGGCCAAGCTTACAGCGTGAGGGAAGACATGTGGGTCTCACAACCTTTTTTTAGATAAAGTAATATTATTGTGGTAGCCTGCATATGTTAAGTGTATAGCGTGGCCTTGATAATTATAAAATGACCCTAAATGATTCGAATCCTGGTCATTGCTTGTATGAAAACCTTGAACTGTTTTTAAAAGATTATAATGGAGTTTGTAAAGGAAACGATTCTTGTGTGTTACTGTAATTACATGCATTTAATCATTATATGGAATGAATGCATGGTTGTTTAATGAATATTGTAGGTGTTTATACGGTGATTTGTATTACATTTTGCGACTTGGATTCGATTAACCACAGGGGTCGATATCACAACCTCTGTATAAATTCAGGGTTTTAATATTACATGGTTATTATTATGTGATGGTTGTGAATGGATTTAGATGGTACCTCTAAATTTTTTATGCATACAACTTGTGATGTTGTTTATTTAAGTATTTGGGATTTTGGATTTTCAATAGGAAGAGAGAGATTTGATATTGGACCAAAGGATGGTGACGATACTTACTCTGTTCATTCTTTATGATGATGTTATAATTTTGATGTAAGTTGATTTATTAGTTGAGCTTATGTTTTAAATATACAAACCTTGAAATGTCTTTACTGATTTGTTTAGCTTTGATTTTAATGTAGAAAAATTACAGCTTGTAATTTGTTAATTTAGTTAGTACTAAACTAGGTTATAAATATAAACTTATTTATATAACAACTACTTGTAAATTGAGTCTATTTAAATCTAAAACATGCCTCTACTAAAAAATGAAATATGTCAGTAGAGTATAAGGGCCCAAAAGAATAGCTAATTAGCAGGTCTGAAATAAAATCAAGTTCATTATTTAACATAGTTTCAATAGGAAAAATATACAGGAAATGAAACTAAGATACAAACCCTTGATAAACATTTATAAATGAATTAAACTTGCAGAATCAAACGGATGAATAGACCCTACATAATTCTAGTTTAAAAATTAACTTACATCCTAGGGTTACTATTTAAAAATGCAGACCCTAGAAGATTTTAAACAAAGAAATAAGTACCTAGGGTTAGGAAATGCAATGTAAACATTTTCCTAACATATTCAACATTTATTAAAGAAAAATGGAATAGGCATTCTAGAGTTTCATACATGTAACTTGAAGCTCTTTCAATGGATGAACGTGCACATTCAATTAACCAGCATTAACAATTCAAAGGAAGATCTAACCTCTATTTTTTATGAGCAAATCACTTGGGAAGTAGAAAGTTCCACCCAACCATGGGTCCATGACTTGGAACTACTCCTGGTTTAAATATGGTTCCCCCCAAGCTGGACTCCAACATGCAAGTAGCCTAGAGCTCCTAAGTTAGGGTTTCCTATCTGGTATATCAGGTCTCGATCAATTCTCTTTTTTCCTTCCAGGAAAATGTTCTCCAAGAATTTATTTGAGATAAAACCAGGAAGAAAATGACTCATCCTAATGATAGATAAGAACCCCAAGCCTTTCCTTGGCTTGAGACTTTATAGACAGACTTTTTATTCAAAGGGATAGTTAAATCAAGAAACCTTGGTTTCTTGATTTACCCCTTTTCAATTAATTTGGATAATTTTTAATACTATAACTTAGGAACTTTCAACTAGTTCCCAATTAGACTTCTATAGGTATTGGAATATTTATTATCTTTAAATAATAAATAATAATGGATGGATCTTTTCTTTCTTTCTTTCATCATTAATATTATTATTATATTTATTCTTTATACATCCCATGTATAAAATACATAATAATATATCACTTGTTAACATTTGTATTTGGGCATCATATACCATGATCCCTAGACTAAATGACACTTCTTCATTAAGGTCAAATTAGGTAGATGGTTAGGTATACTAGGCTAGGAAACTCTAAACATCGTTGCATGTTGGATTTCCCTTTTATAACATGGTAGTTCTTCAGTACTTGATGAGAATATAGAAATTCAAAATTTCATTTAATCACTTATAAATAAGTATGATGATATCAATATCCTTCTCGAGTCATTTTCACTCATAAGTTTATTAAATTCTTTTCAGTAACCCCTAGCGCTTACGAGAGCCCATACTCAACACATAAAACAGGGAGTTACAAATTTAATGCAATTCCAGAGCTCTTCGCTCAACACTAAATGCTAGCATGTACTTGTACAATACACCTAGGGATACAGTGGCTAAGGATCCAATGCTCCAGAGCTTATGCTCAACACAAACATGGAAGGCTCTAGGGCTTATGCCCAACACTTCCAATTATCTTTTCATGTGTTTGAGAGCTTATCTCTCAACACAAAGGTAAGTACTCATGTGATCCAGAGCTTCTTGCTCAACAAAAATCATCAGTCACTCATGTGCTCTAGAGTTCCTCACTCAACACAAATCATCAATCATTCATGTGCTCTAGAGCTCCTTGCTCAACAGAAATCATCAATCACTCATGTGCTCTAGAGATTTCCCCTCAAACACAAAATATCTCATCAATTATGTGCTTCAGGGTCCACGCCCAACACAAACAACCATATATATCGTTAGAGGAATTTTGAGGTTTAAAATGGGCCTCCTAAGGAAAATAATAAAATAATAGTTAAAATAATAAAATAATATTTATTAATTTTGGAGGAAGAAAGAAAAAAACTACCTTTTGCGTTCGTATTTTTTACATATCTCCTTGTGTGCTTATTAAAATTTCGATTGGGAGAGCTCATTGGATGTGGAATTTGATTCTGCATCCAACGAGTATCCACATTGCATACTTTTGATGGACCCTGCTACCCTAAAATAAAGAAATACCTGAAAAACCGTGATGATGACATCATCATCACAATTTTTCAGATATTTCTTTTTTTGGGGTAGTAGGGTCTATCAAAAGTATGCAGTGGCTACTCGTTGGATGGAGAATCAAATTCCACATCCAATAAGATATCCCGATCAAAATTTGAGTAAAAACATAGGGCGATATGTCAAAAATACAAACAAAAAAAGTATTTTTTTTAAGGACAAATATGTCAATTCAACCATTATGGTTGACTCATTTTATTGAAATTCTATTGGTTCTTTAATTGCAACTCACAAGAAATTATTATTAGCACATTTTCTTATAGGCCCATTTTAGACCCCAAATTTCCTCTAATGATATATCATCAATAATTGGCTTACGCCCAATATATAAAACAAATCATCAGGTTCCTATGTAGTGGGGTATTTGACCCAATATATAAAAATAAATAATCAAGATAATCATCATAATCGATAGGCAGATGTCTATAATGGTTGGGTCCAAACTTCAGGATATTACAGCAAGTCACCTGAACAGTAATGTGAAATGATTAGAGTCCTCTATTTTTTCAACTTATCTATTCTCGTCAACCCCCTACATCACTATGATCCCTATTCTCTATTTTTCCCATATCATTCCCCTCTCTTAAATTCCCCCCTACTTATGCCTCTCTTGTCCAACACACCATATTCCTCCTCCAATCCTTCATATCCACATTTCCATTCACCAATTCTCTCTCTCATAAAACCATCACCCACTTCCTCCCCTCCACCTTATCCCCCTTCATCACTAAAGCTTCATGTACTGCATCTAACCCTATACATATTCAAAACCTCTTCTCCTCCTAATATTTCTCTCAATCCCCACTCCCCTTCACCCTTGTAACCCATCATGTTCCCATTCCACTCATCTTTCTCCACTCTAACTTACAACATCCTCCTATGCCCATGAACCCCTGTTTAAACCATTAACCATACTCAGATAAACTTACAACACCCTCCTAGACCCTTCATCCTTTTGCACCCCTTCTCAACTATTAACCATCCCCACTTGAAATTCCAATATCCTTTTAGCCCCTTGACCCTTCCCCAACCCCTCTCAAGTATTAACCATCCCTTCTTGAACTTCTAACATCCTCTGAGGACCTTGACCCTTCCCCAGCCCCTCTCAACTATTAACCATCCCCATCTCAAATTCCAAAATTCTCCCAGGCCCTTGACCCTTCCACAACCCCTCTCAAATATTAACCATACATTTGATGTATTTCATATAGTGCTAGCATTTTTTTCTCCACATAACGTGAACGTGTTATAGAACTACACACTAACACACGTGTTTTGTAGTTCTATAGTGCACACACGTTTTCCAATTCTATATGGGTGATCAATGCAATTTGAATTTAAACATAACACTCTCTCTTTTTGTAGTACCTAAACCATGCCAATTCACTAGCTCACACATCACCAATATTCTTATCTATATGGTTTGGAGTTTGCTTGTGTAATACCAAACTTGTGCTATGGTATATAATAAACCATAGCTAATTGGGAATTTCTTCCAGTTTTTGAAGAAGTCATTGTTTACACACTTGTGACAATATGCTACACACAATCAATTTTCACGAAATTTTAAATTATAAATAGAATTTTTTTTGTAGATCCTAAATATGTAATCTTTATTTAAAAATATTATATTCTCTTAACTTTTTCAATTTATATTGTGTCCTAACTCCTAAACTCATAAACCATGTTGTTAGTGTTATTTCCATGACCTTTTGAATTCTTAATCATCTTCAAAAAATTTCTATGGTTCACTAGAAGACACTAACCTTTACATTCTATTGAAAACTCATTTCATGATTATTTCATTAAGAACTTAAAAGGTTGCACCCACAAAAGACGTACCATTTTCAGGGAATGGCCGCTTAGATAATTATAAAAATAATTCAAAATTACTAATTTTATTTTTTGGAAAATAGCATTGCAGTAGTGCTATATGTTCTCTGCATGCATGCAAATTTTTGTAGCCTAAAACCCTGATTTATGCCCTCAAAGGCTACACCCACAAAAACATATACCTTGTCATTTACATAAAAATTATAAGAGTGATTGTTAGAAAAAATGAAACTTGACATAGTAATAAAAAGTTTCAATGCATAAAACTTATATATTCAGAAATGAGATTCAATTTCCTACATTTCATCATTTTTAGTCAAAGTAAGATATTTTGTGTAAGTGTCTGAGAAAATCCAATTAGGTTGTGGGATTCCTGATTTGTCAGTTTTTTATTGCATCTAATGTGCCAAAAGTGATCCTCATTAGCTTGCACTCACCCGAAACCATGGTCAACTAAGTAACCATACCCAACAATGCTCAAACATAGTCAATGTTCCATAAAAAATTGAACTATTCACAACACTAAAGTAAACCATGGTTATCCAAACCTAGACAATAACATTCAACCATGGTCTCATAGAGTTAAACACTTACAACCATGGTCAACGAGTTAATCCTTAGTCAATATTTGTTAGTCAAGCTTGTTGAACCAAAGTTAATGTTACCTAAAATAACTAAACCACACACAACCAAAGTTCAATGAAATAAAAAATGATTAACTAAAATTTAATAATGGTCAACCATGGTGCATTCTTTAGCGAAGCAAATTGAACCATGGTTTACTAATTCCAAGCATGATTAAGTTAAGTCAATCATAGTAAACCATGGTTTCAAATGTGGTCCCACATAATTAGACAAGCACAACCATTGTCAATGAAGTAATCCATATTTAAGATTTGTTAGTTAACCGTGGTTAAAGAATGTCAATGTTACCTAAATAAACTTAACCACACATAACATAATTTCTTTAAAGTAATCTATGGTTAAGAAGAAATAAACAATAGTAAACCATTGTGCGTTCCTTACCTAAGCAAAGTCAATCGTAGTCAACCATTGTTCATTAAAATAAAACATGGTCAAGCAATAGTCATCCATACTTAAATATGGTAAAACTTAGTCAAACATGTTCAAACATACCAACTTTGTTTACAATGGTCAAACTTAGTTAACTGCCAACTAACACCTTTTCTTAAAATGATCAATGTTGGTTAAAAATGATAAACCTTAACTAAGCAAAGCTAAACATGGTTTCCTAATGTCAATCATAATTGACTATAAATTTGATCATAATCAAC
>LPNX010803253.1:5057-23606 GCA_001517045.1 Pseudotsuga menziesii
AAGACCACATGTCTAATTAGGGTAACTCTAGTTCATCAGAGGAAATTCATATGATGTCCGCGTATGCCATTAATCTACAAACTCGAAGTCAGAATTATGACAAACTCACAGATAAAAAAGAAGATCATTCTTCTTCAGGGAAAGCTCCCTCTACTAGTTCTCCTGTATCCTCGTCTACTATCCCCCTATCTATCAAGAAGCCTACTCTTGACATGATTTTGCGTACACCCAAGAGTACTCTTCAGAAGGATGTCTTTAACCCAATGCCCGATTACTCAATTTTATAATGTAGTTGAAGATCTCGCTCAGGCACCTGGTGCAATGTCTACCTTAGAGGTACCCCAAAGTTTCCCTACACAGCGTAAAAACCTGTTGACAGGATTAGGAGCTTTAGACTCGGATAATACTAACTTGATTCATTTCAGTGTTGAGAAGTACAAGTCTAAGTTACCTCATAAACTTGCTTTTCAGATCATTACGAAAGTAGTGGGAAAGAATTTTTTTCGAACAGTACTAGATGAAGGAGCTTCGACCTCGGTTTTGTCTCTGTCTTGTTGGAAGGCCCTCGGCTCTCTTGAGCTTGTAACATTACCTACAACCCTTAAGGCCTTTGATAGATGGGGTTTTCAACCCCATGGTCT
Organism: Pseudotsuga menziesii; assembly: GCA_001517045.1. Classification (NCBI taxonomy): domain Eukaryota; kingdom Viridiplantae; phylum Streptophyta; class Pinopsida; order Pinales; family Pinaceae; genus Pseudotsuga; species Pseudotsuga menziesii. Next base: position 5,699 of record LPNX010803253.1, read on the forward strand.
CATATCAGCCCTAGCGGTCGAGCTAGGGGGAAAAACCATTTACATTCAAGTAGAAGTGGTAGATGCCCCCTTAGATTACAACCTCCTTCTAGGAAGAAATTGGTTCTATGCCATGACTGCTGTCGCCTCAACAATATTCCGAATAGTCCAATTTATGCATCTAGGGAGAATTGTTACCATCGACCAACTTGATTTCTGTATGCTGGATGTTACTACCTACACAGCTAATAACATCCCCATGTTAGGCTAGTCCCCTCCTCCTTACCAGTCGATTGGGGTAGGCATGTTGAAGGACTCATCCCTTATGGGGATTTTTCCATCCACTCCTCCTAGCACGGATACCACGACAGCCCATATGATCACCTCATTTGATTATGAGCCTAAGTGTAAACAAGTTGTTGAGTCCACCTCGTTGAGTCCACATGAAGCAATGTATGACACCATTCAAACCTGTTTCGATGATCACACTGGTGACCTCCATCTAGTGACTTTAGATCCTTACCATTTATCGTACTGGTTAGAACCTTCTCTTCCCGTTCTAGATTATCTCTCTGAGACTTTTCCTTCTGATGAGTCCATTATGGAGATCATGAATATGGATGAGTCCATTTGGAGGATCACCATCATCGATCCATGTTCCTCCCCAACACTAGTTTGGTTAGCCATGATTATGCATCCTTGTTTCCTACTGATATTGTCAACGTACCCCAAAGTCCCATATTGTTGCAAGATACAGTTTCTGAAGGAAACCTTTGCAACATTACTCAGATGAGTCCGATTGACATATCAGCCAAGCCTGATACTATCGAGCATGTTCATGTTGGGAAGAATTGCTTGGTAGATGAATCTGAAGCATACAAAGCACTTTTCAAAGAATTCCATGATATTTTTTCCTGGTCCTATGAAGAGATGCCATGGATTGACCCATCCATTGTGGTCCATGAGATTCAAACCTATCCCATGGCTAAACCTGTTAGGCAAAAACTAAGGCAAGTCCATCCTTGGCAAGCCACAACTATTAAAGCTGAAATTGAGAAACTTCTCAAAGCTAGGTTTATTTATCCTGTACCCCTAACATAATGGGTATTGAACGTTGTCCCTGTCAATAAAAAGAAGGGCACCATTAGAGTCTGTATCGACTTTAGGGATTTGAATAAAGCTTATCCTAAGGACAACTTTCCTACTCTACATATTGATCAGATTATCGACAACTATGTTGGAAGTGTCATCTTTTCATTTATGGATGGCTTCTCTGGCTATAATCATATTGAGATATTACCCTCCGATGAGCATAAGATGACATTCATTTTCCCATGGGGAACCTTTACATATAGGAAGTTACCTTTTGGATTGAAAAATGATAGAGCCACATTCTAGCGCGCAATGTCCTATGCATTTCATGATATTAAACATATTGTTGAACTGTACCTTAATGACCTCCCTGCTCATTCGCAGTGACGGGAGGACCATCCCGGTAATCTTAGATAGATATTCCTGAGATGTCGTCATTATAATATACGACTCAATCTGCATAAATGTGGTTTTTGCGTTGAGATGGGACGTCTTCTAGGTTTTGTGGTATCCAAAGATGGCATCTGGATTTATCCTTTGAAAATTGCCGCTATTTTAGCTCTACCAGCCCCAACTAATCTCCTTGAACTCCAAAGTTTGCAAGGGAAGGCAAACTTTCTTCACCATTTTGTGTGCAATTTCACAGAGAAAACACACAGTTATATGCATCTCCTCAAGAAGAACACCCCGTTCTTCTGGGATGACCAGGCCCAACGTGCCTTTGATAATCTTAAGCATGCTCTGACTCATTCACCTATGACACACCCCGCAGATTATTCAAAGGAATTTCTTCTTTATATTTCTTCCTCCACTACTACCATCGCTATGGTTTTAGTGCAGGAAAATCTCCACGATTAGGAGCACATGATTTATTATGCCAGTAAGAATCTTATGGATTCCAAAACTTGCTATTCACGTGTGGAAAAGTTAGCATTGGCCACAGTCATTGCTGTACAAAAGTTTTGTCACTACATTCTGCTCCGTACTACCACTGTATTGGCAGACCATAACCCTATGTATTACATCCTGACTCGTCAAGTGCTCGGGGGCAAGTACTCTCGATGGATAGTAATACTACAGGAGTTTGATCTAGACTTTGCCAAAGCCACATCAAAGAAATCCTTGGTATTTGCTGAGCTCATGTGTGATCTTCCCTATGCTTCAATGGAATCTGAGCCCAGTGATTCATTTCTAAATGAATTCCTTTTCTTGATTAGCACTACCGACCCTTGGTATGGAGATTTTCTTATTTATCTCCAAACACAACGATTTCAGTCGCATTTATCCTATGATGATCACCACCGTATCCATCACCACGTGAAATACTACCTCATCCTGAATGATACCTTGTATAGACATGGGATTAATTATATTCTCCGGAAATGCCTCACCCATGAGGAGGCTGAACATGTGTTGAATGATTGCCACTCTGGAGCATGTGGCGGTCATTTATCTGGGATGGCTACAGCCTAGAAAATCCTTCGCGCTGGCTGTTTTTGGCCCTCTGTCTTCAAATATTGTCATGAGGCTATTAAGAAATGCCCACCTTGTCAACACTTTTATCCCAAAAAGTGCACCCTTCCTGCTCTGCTACACCCCGTCATTTCCATTGGCCCATTCTCCAAATGCGGGATTGACTTCATGCATTGTAAGCCTACCTCAGCCGGGGGCATGGTTACATCATCGTAGCCATTGACTATTTCACAAAATGGGCTAAGGTCATGCCTACATATGCGAAAGATGGTAAGACTGCCACTCTCTTCCTGTTCAATCATATCATAGCTATATTTGGAGTCCCACAGTCCATTGTTACTGATCATGGATCCCATTTCTGTAATCAAATGATGGAGGAACTGAGTGCCAAGCTCGGTTTTTGCCTTGAAAACTCTACGCCATATTATCCACAAGCTAATGGTCAGGTAGAGGCCATTAACAAAGTTTTAAAAACTATGCTTTGTCGGATGGTTGGAGCTCATAAATACAACTGGCACCATGTTCTTTTCTCCACTCTCTGGGCTTATCGGACTTCTGTGAAAATAGCCATTGTTTTCACGCCATTCTAGCTTGTCTATGGACTCAGTTGTCTTACCGATTCAATGTCAGATTCCATCCTTACAACTTACCGTCGAACTTCTTCCAGACAATTCCGCAGAGGAAGAAATATTTTTGTACTTGAATAACCTTGACAAGACTCAGAGAGATGCCTCCCTTGCTAATGAGGCACATAAGAAACACGTCAAGGCGCAGTATGATAAATTCATCCAACCTCGTGTCTTTAATGAGGGTGACCTAGTTTTAACTTATGATCAGAGATACGATAGACTAGGTAAGGGTAAGTTCGAGTCCATGTGGTATGGACCTTTTGTCATTTCTAAGGTGTTAGAGAAAGGAGCCTACGAGCTCGTTGATTATGATGGAATCCCTTTGGGGCAACCTCGCAATGGGTTGTACCTGAAAAGGTAATATTCCTAGGTATTTCTTGGATAGTATCTTGTATATATGTATATTGCTTGGCTTTCAATGTGCTTTTAGTATTTTCAAGATGGTTTTGATTTTAGTGTCTGCATCTGTTTATACCATGTTTTGGTCATGTAGATGGATTTATAAGGCTTCTCTGATGGTGATTTCCACCACACCTTGAATCTCACCTCAGCTGCTTGGGTCCTCTATTCCCTGGCTGAAGATTTGGTCAGTTCAGGAGCAGTTTGTATAGGTCCCGCTACTAATAACATCGCCGAGTATGAAGCAGTCATCAGTCTCCTGACTGAAGCTTCCTCCTAGTATGTTCACAATCTGGTAGTCTTGATGGACTCGCAACTCATGGTTTGCCATTTAAACCATGTTTACACCATTATAAACCTTGTGCTTCTTCGCCTCTTCCAGAGAGTACGTTTGCTGGAAAGATCATTTGAAACCATCACTTATAGGCATATCCCTAGGGAACATAATGTAGTTGCTGACTCATTAGCTAATTACATCCTAGATTGGCATATTGCCCATTCATGACATTGAAATCAAACATGGTCCATTGTAAATAAACATATAAAGACACATAAAACTCACATAAAATGAATTTACCATTTGAGACATACAAACACAGGGTAAAGTATGTATATATATATGAAAATTTTTACAAAAAATAGGTCCTAAGACCTCATCTGAAGCACATAGGCTTTCAGGAAAAATCACTATACAAAATCTTGAAGCTGTCAGCTTTTAGTAAATATCTCATACACTAGTGATGCTCGTGGTAGCACATCATTGCCTGAGCTACTCTACGTAGCAGCCTACTGAATCGACTCGGTACTCCTACTGTAGTTCTCTGATACCTCATCGGGAGGTCATCAATGGAAGCATCTGGGATATCTAAATTCAACCTCTCCAGGTTTTCCTCTAACTCCCCGGTGATATCATCACCTTGTGGTACAAAGTGGGCTCCACCTCTCCTATCCAGTGGAGATGCTCCTCCAGGTCATGCAACTCCAACATCTGCATGAGAATATACAGGTCTCGTCACTTAACATAAAAAATATAAAACATTAAAAAACATAAAAACATTTCATCCATTTTAGGGTTTCTTGCTTCTTACTGATGTCGCCCCACTGTTCGCTAGGTGGGAGTGGTAGGTCAGGATCTCCAGTGAATTCCGTACCTGCGTAAGCATAATCCTCAACCATGAGGATCTGATCTCGTAGCCATCTGAAGAACGGGTCATCGAACTTCACCTTCATTCTACCTACTCCTGTACAAGCCATGATCTGGACCCACCTTAGCATATGAGGGTCCCGTGATCTTAGACTTCTGAAGATCACCTGAGGTCTCATCTGTGGAACCCGCTCGAAGAAGAAGCCGGCTAAAATGGAGCCAAATACAAACTGCTTTAGCTCTCCCTACCGACACTTAGTCAGCTGGTCTTTGAATATCAGAAGCATGGCTTCTGCCCAGTTGAATACCATGGGTTCCATGGCCTCTATGGCATATAACATGTGTGCCCTAGAAGCCTAGTGCACACCCTAACTCCTGGCCAACCTCTGCATAGTAAATATGACTGTCCATAGGGGCCCATCCGTCACTGCTCTGATTGGGATTTTCTTCCCCGATGTGCTCGTCCTTAGAGCACAGTGATGATCTATCATCTCTCAAGTGGTAATATCCCTTCCACGGGCACCCCACCTCGAGAGACCAGTTAGGAAGTAGATATCCTCTACCTCCACTGTTAGGATATGGGCCCCAACCTCGAAGTACTGCTGCTCCAGATTCCACATCCGCAGTATGTGCTCTAATAACCGCTCGTGTGACACCATGCTTGGGGTCTAAAAGAATTTCAGGATCCCACAGTCCCGTAATGCGGCAATACAACCCACATTCCTTTCAGGAAAAGCATCATCGTTGTCATGTTGCCTTTCTTTCCATATCACCATGTTTGAGCAACAAAAACTTGCCAAAAATAAACATAACACCCATTAAAATTATCTCTAATCATTTAAAATCAAGAGAATGACTTATTATTGCTTGTTCTATTAGTTTGAAATATCCACAGCCGGCACCGCCTGTGCACGATTGGAGACAGGCCGTGGCACTACCTGTCATCTTTGTTTTAGGTGCGGTTCTTGGGAGGTACCGCGTATCCTGTAAGGGGTATGCGTGGTGCCCATTTTCAATGTTTTAGGGCTTGCCATACAAGCCCAAAACCCCATCAAAACTCAAAATGAAGGCTATGAAAGGAAAGATTAAGGTTTTAGCTGTTACCCGCAACTGACGGTGCTCAAATATGACGGTGGGAACTCCTGGTATCAGCTGCTGAAGATATGGCTAGGAAAGTGCTCCAAATGCTCTCCATTGTGAGTAAATAGTAAAATGATTTGATTTTTTACTATTTACATGACTTATATATGCATTTTTGGGTCTGATATACTATATTTTTGATGTCAACTTATTTTTTACTCTAGATTTATCAGTTATAATCCCTTAATGCTAGTTATGAACGTATTTAACACTTGTTTCTGAGTCGATCGTAGGATAAGTGAACTATAGTAAGAAGCTTTGGAAGTTTGTTTATGACTTTTTCGCACTTCCATAAAACGAAGAAGGTCGATGAGCGTTTGTTATGACACTTTGGTCACACTCCTTAAACCCAGTATCAAAGGTCCAAGTTTGTTTCCAATTCTTTCCAGGCTCGTAAAAAATTGACATTGTGTAAAGAAACGTCATGGAATCTTCTTTTCACCTCTTTTTCAGGCTCCTTAAACACAAAAAGATCATCGAGTCCGTTTCTGATTCTTCCAAGCTTGTAAAAAGTGACATTGTGTAAAGTAACCTCATGGAGTCCTCTTTAAACTCTTTTTAGGCTCCCCAAATACGAAAATATTGTCGAGTGATATTGTCTTCTTCACGCTCGTTGAATTATTTGAAGAGTCATCCATCCGACGGTAGGTTATCTCTTTTTTGGTTCGGATAGGATTATTTATGAAAAAGTAACACTCCAGCCAATCATGATTGGAAGATTTCTCTAAGGTATAATTTTACACTTTTTCAGGCTTTAGAGACTAAATCATACGAAAAAGGACCCCTTTGGAGTCTTCTTTCGTAATCGTTCAAACTCTCTAAACATGAACGATACCGAGTTTTCTTTCATTGGACTCGTTAAATTAAACATTGAGAGACCTGTTTTGGGAACAAACCCCTCCTCTCTTAGGTTCGTAAAACATATGATTATGGACTTGTCTTCTGACAAGCTATATCGAGTGTTTGTTACCCTCTTTGAACTCGTAAAACCAAAAAGAGGCACTCATCGATCATGATGGGGAAAATGGGAAGCGAATCATTTTTGAAAATAAATGGCAGTAGTTTGTTGTTACCTTTGAACATGGCACTTGTCTGCAAATCATGTCAGTCAATTGGGTATTCAGCTGATCTCCATGATGATCTGCTTTCATGAGTCATGCCACTCCTTTGAGTCTTTCAAAAGAATGCATTGTCCACTGTTGCATTGTGTGTTTGTCGCGTCCAGTCATGCTGCCAAGTCTTTTGTCATGCCGCCTAATGTTCAAAGGGGATTTGAAGAAGTTTAACTCTGAAGTCAACACAGTCTTTGTGTCAGTACTTTTGAGTCAGTCCTATGGTTACTACATTCACATCATTCCAGAACTATGTTCCGAGTTTCGTGTCGTCGATGTGGGACTCATCATGGCCCTCCTTTGATGAGACTATTCCCATCGACATCAGCTCATTATCCAGGAAATAGTCTTAGAAACAAAAACTTAGTACCTTGAGATCTGTATGCCTTAATGACAGATTCTCTCACTCTCGACATAGGTTCACATCATTAACCTTTGATCAATATAATCAACTGGGTGTTCGACATCAGGACATCTATTCACACTCAGTAGATTGTACTAGGGCACCTTGGGAATCATTGACATTAATGGTGATCTCCCTCGCACTTGTTAACGGTTCACATCATTCGCTGGTAATCAAGTGGTTTCTACCATGTTCGACTTCAGATAATTGTAATCACATGGATAGAATCGTACTTTGTGGGAGATGAGACAAAGACCCTGGGCATTTGTTTAAAAGCGCTCATTGCTTTTCCCCCAGTTTGGGATGGAGTTTTGTATATCTAGCATGGATCCACATTTGTATGGTCGTGGCTATGCTCAAATTTGTGTCTATATGACATAGATCTACATTGTATGTTTGGTAGCTATGTCCAAGTTTGAGTCCTCTATCACATGGATCTACACTGTATTCTAGTAGCCATGCTTGTTTATTCCTTCCATGGATTTGCCTTGTATTGGTCTGCAGCCATGAGTTGGTTACTCGTGTCTATGAGTTAAAAATATTGATGTACTACAGATGTCTACTTGACTACATGCTCTAATCGAGCTGATATTTTCACCTCGTAGCAACGACTTGTTCTCTCAAAGATCTCGTTTATCGTATCCCTCTAAGTCTCATGCTTCGGGGGGCATCCTATTATAACAAAATCCTGTCATCATCATGTGATAAGACCTTTGACATACCTATTTTCCCTTAATCCCAACACTTGGAGTGGAAACCCATGTTGATTGTCAATATTTCATAAAAAGACTCAGCACCGCACTTTCCCCTTTATCCATGAGCGGTACCTTGCTCGCACCCCTTGTGCCTTGTTATCCATAAGCGGTGCCACTGCTTATAGCCCTTGGTTCATAAGCATTTCTTATTTGAACCGCTCTGTCATAAAGGGAGAAAAGAGGTACCCTGGGTAAAATGGGAAAAAGAGAAGATTCTTGAGGCTTCTAGATCATGAGCCTCATGTCCTCCCTTATCCCTATCATTGTGGGTCAGTTGAGCTTGAGATCCCTCCTCATCCACAAATCTCTCAACCATTCCTATCCATCGAGCCTTATAAATACAAGCTCATATCCATGGTTGAGGGGGAGAACCATTGAAGTATTGTTATGCTGTTGGATTGACCACTTGGCCCAAGCCATTGGAGAGCATAGAGAGAAAAGTTGGAGCTTATGGGGATGAAATTTTTGGTTTCATGGAGATGCATGCCAACACTAAGGCTTAATTGGTTGTAAACTTCTCCATTTTAATCTTAATACAAAGCTGATTTCCATCCCATTTTACTGTTGTTGTTTGATTTCACATGTAAATGTTTTTGGATTCCTTAGTCACTGACATGGATTAATATGTTATGTTCTGGTAAGTTTGATGTGTTTTCATGTTAAATCTAATTGTAGGTACACAGGTTTACTATCGAAGCAGACATTCCAGGTATCTATGATATCCAAGGAGGGTCTTCATCCTTTATTGTTCATTTGTTCTGTATCTGAACCATTCAGACCAGAGGAACAACTTATGTCTGCAGAAGGTGAAATATTCCTGCTAACAACCTTAGGAAAACAACTCCACCTGGATACCATGCCCTTTCGTCACCTCGAGTAGCCCTTGTCTCAGAGTCATTGGCCCAAAACTTGGTTACTCAAAATCCAACTCAAACCTGCGCTCCCACCCCACCTAGTCAAAACTCCCCATTAGTTTCAAATTCCCTGATAGTTTCTACACCTAGGGGGCATTCCCCATCCCAAGTTTCTTCACCTACCAGGGCAACCATTTCTAGTATGGGGCAGAATTTACCAACGGGACCAATTACAATAAATACCCCTCCTCCTAATACCACTACGTTTGTACTTTCTTCCTGGTAGGGATGATATTCATGGTTCCAACTACGGCTCATAAAGCTTATCAAACAACACCATCGGTGGAAGTTTATCCTGAAATGCCTTACCTTGGATATGATTTTGTCCCTTGGGGACAACCGAATCGGTATAATATCCCATCCTACGGAGGAGATTTTGTAAACATTGTTGGACATTATGGAGGTCCACCGCATGGAGGACCCTCGAAAGGAACAGGAGGACCTAGAGAATCTAGAGGATCTGGAGGACCTAGTGAACCAATATCTGGATGAAAACCACCTAGGGGCCAAGCACCAGGAGGGCCACCATCTGGAGGACCTCCACCTAGAGGCCCACCGTCTGGAGGACCACCACCCGGAGGACCACCACATGGAGGACCACCTTATGGAGGACCACCATCTGGAGGACCCCCACTTGGAGGACCCCCACTTGGAGGACCACCACCACCACCTCCTCCCAAAGTCCCCCCCACCTTCCGGATTCCCACCCCCTGGAGGTGCACCTCCCTCGGGTGGCCCACCGTCTAGTGTACTTTCTAGTAACCAACCCCCCAACAAACTGATCATGGGGGCATCATCCATGCTCATTTATTAATATGCTTATGGTCCTACTAGTCTACAAATTCCATTTCAGTATTACCAATATCCTCAACCCAATAAGCAATTTCCATTTCTGGCTACATTATATTTGCTAGATTTGTCCAAATTGATTAACAATCCTATACATCACGATCCCTCCTGGTCGGCCATTTCGATTAAGCTACCTTCACACATACCTAAATTCGACGGTAAACTTGGTGAAGAACCTAAGAACCATGTGATGACTTTTCATCTCTAGTTCTCATCAAATTCTTTGATGGATGGTTCAATCCGTTTATGGTTATTTCATAGAACTCTCACCGGAGTAGCTACGAAATGGTATATAGAGCTACCTCAACACTCTTTCTGGGATTTTAATGCTTTAGAAATGGCATTTTTAACTCATTTTCAGTTACCAATTCGGTACAAGATAGGTATAGACCCGTTAACCTCACTTCGCCAAACTATTTCCACCCATATCTCCGATCATATACATGAATGGAGACGAAGACGTAGGTTGATTAAGGCTCCACTTACTGATCAGTTACTTGCTGATTGGTGTACAAGTATTTATTTTCCCCATTTATAGAGATGTCTCCATGGGAGGTGTTGTTACTAAGGACCAGGGTATTAGTCGTGCTTAGTACTTGGACTTGGTTTATTCCTAGTCAGGAAATTTGTATGATTTAATTGCTCATGCTCCTCGTCTCACATATGATCCTTCAAGACTTGCAACTGAACCACCTGCATATGGCATTATAGGTTCAGTTCAAACTCAATCGATGGAAAAATCTACCAAAAAGAAAAATCAACCTGCCACACCAGTAAGTCAACCAACACCACAACCCAAAACTGCACCCCCTCTTGTTGCTTCCTTCGAAGTAAACATGGTTCAATCCGTTGAATCTTCGAGAGGGAAGAAGAAAGGTAGAAACAAATAAAAAAAATCTGACTGTTACAGAGAGAAAATTCCTATGGCTTGGGGTGTACCACAACAGACATCTAGACATGAGAAATCAACCCCTTCCCAATATGCAAGAGGAACCAAACATCTAACACTAAGGGGCCTCGAATCATACCTTATTCCGGATGGTTGAAGTAAATCCCCGTTGAGCTTTTTCCAATCCTGCTTGTGCTAAATATTTTCTCCCAACAATAACAAACAAGACAAACATGCTATATAATATGGTGTTAGATCTACTCTATCATATATAATCAACAATGTATAAGAAATTAAACATATCCATGGATTCAATATTCATTCAAATGTACATTATTAGACAAGAAAATATATTTCTATTAATCAAATCAGAGATTACACTAGTGACAACCTCTATCGACACGTCTACAAACCGGAGAAACCTAGTCCTTCACTTGGGACTCCACCACCTCAATCCTCCATCTCTCGATAGCAAGCTCATAAGAAAAGGAAAGCTTGGGAAGAACACAAAGTGCTCCAAAGGGACAAAGGGATGCAGAATCAAGTATATGCAAACTGTGGGAACAATGGACTATAGTTTCCTTGCTCTTCATTTCCTCCTCTTCAATGTATCCAAGGGGTTCCTTATATATCAGTCGAAAAGGGTAATGGAGGGTCAAATCCGAGTGATCTCAAGGCATATGGAGGGCCAAGAGTCAAGTGGTTTGGACTCATATGAAGGAAAACTCCAAAGGTATTTGGATTTATGCACACATCTCGATGTTGTGGGTTTGAGGTCAAAAGTCACGTGTACATGCAAGTATGGGTTTAAAATTCATGTACAACAATAAACAGGGGTGTTTAAGGGATGAACTTGGAATCATCAAAGTATAATATCAATCCATGGGGTCTAAAGAGTCTGCAGAGGGATAGGGAAGGCTAGAAATATGTGATCAACCATGTGTGGTAAAATAAACTAATAACATATGCCCCCTAATGTGTGAGGTCAGAGGGCTAACATGATGGCCAAAATACATTACAAAATCCATCCCATAAGTGAAGTGATGAAGAACCAGGTGGAAGAACTAGCCATTCATCAGTATAGTACAATAACCAATCTCTGCATATGACTGTAAATACAGATAGTAGTCTCGGATACATAAGAGTACAATGGGCATGAATATGCATGATATACAAAATGTGACATGTGTGGTCATCGCCAGGTACAATATTCAATAGATCAGAATCTCCATGATGAAGATATAAAATGGATCAAGATTGCCATAGAAGCTGAAGATATACAATGGATCAAGATCTCCATAATGGCTGAAGATATCTGACATACACTTGAATCAAATCATGAGAGATGAAATCTCATGAACACTGTCACGATCAAGGAGTTAGCATATGTGGAATACCACCAAGCTGGAAGGTCTTCTACACAAACTACTATGAGTACTTGTCCTACTATGCAAATAGAGGTGTCGAGGTCGAACATAGTAGTCCTTCGTATGATTACTAATCATTGATGTATATCGTTAATAGACGCAATATCACCCACCAATAATGAAAATGGGAATCAAGGTACTAGAGTGCAATCTAACAATTGTGAATAGATTTTTTTAGGTTAAACATTTGGAAGAATCCATCGATCAGGGGACATTGATGTATTCCCAAAACTGTTGATGGAGAGAGAACCTACCACTTATGAATGTAAGTCTCAAGGCACTCAAATGAATCTAGAATCCTATCCCATAATAAATGATCTGAATTCGATGGGATGGAATCCGCAGGAAGGAGGGCATTAAGGAATCCCCCATCAACCAACATGAGGTTCTCAGCAATGTTGTATAATTTGGAAGAACTCGAACAAGATGTGCATGAACCAGTAACAGTACCGAAAATGGCCGACATTCAAAGTCAAGACAACTGAGGAATTGCTGACTCAGCATTCAACTTCCTTCGAACAAGAGAATAAAGGAAAATGGTGACTGAAGATAGGCAGCATGGACTCAATATGAAAACTGGGACATCTCTGTGACACTGGAGGCATTACCAGTGTCTCCATAGGGACTGGAAGCTTAACCAGTCAGTGGTGATAAACTCAAAGTAACGAGTACAAATCCTAAGGTAAAACTAATAACCCAACCAATGAATGTGATATATAGTTCTTTGTTTGAAGGCGACACGACTCGACTGCTGCCAAAGATAACATCTTTTTCTGTCCGACTTTTTGGTTTTTTTATTTTTTTTGGAATTTTTCAGATATTTTGGAAAGCTTGAAAAAGAATAAAAGTGCTTTATAATTACAAATCTAGTAGGAGAAGAGTGTCAGGGGACAAGCAAACTAGTTCCAAGCAGCGGAGCATACTTATGCTCAATGCAAGGAAGTATGTGCAGGATAACGACACTCGGGGGAATGTAGGAATGATTTCTCCCTTACTACAGGGAAGGAATGGCTACCTTCTGTCTATAGGATGGAAGGGTAGGGTTCCTAGTGGTTGTGCAAGAAAAATGAAATAGAACAGAAATACAAAGAAAAACCCTATGCACACAAGGTTATGGGTTAAGCTCCAAGACCCTACATACAACAATGGAGACCTACAAGAACATGTTAGGCCATAAAACCTGCAAGCAAAAATATGTTAGAAAACCTAAAATAAACAACACAAAACAGAAATTATACCTCCTATGGGTGGAAATGGGCCACCATGACCTAGCTTGGAGAAGCACCTCTCTTGAGAATGGGGGAGCTATGGCTTTATGGGAGAATGGATGAGAAGGAGGGTGAATGGATTGAGAGGAAAATGGTCTCAAGGCACTCACTCGGGTAGCACAACAGTATGCAAGGAAGGAGTGTTTTGAGAGTGACCCCCACCCCTCTATTTATAGCTTTTTTAGGGTTCTAAGCCCCTGGTCAGGGCTTTAGCCCCCTTTTTGGGATTTTAGCCCCTTTCGCTCAATATTTAGCTCTTTTGGGGGGTTTAGGCTCCTTTGAGGGGTTTTAGCCCCTTTTTGGAGGCTTTAGCCCCTATGAGAGCCATTTTGGCTCTTTTTAGGGGATTTTAAGCCCTTATGCATATTTTTGAGCCTTTTTGAGGGTGTGGGGGTCAAATGGGGTCAAATGAGGGTCGTGTATGGGTGTCATTGGGTGGTGTAGGTGATGTAGAGCTAAGTGAGGGATTTTTTGAGTTAACAGATTGCCCCCTGATGTGTGAGGGTAGTAGCTCATCATATGGACGACGGACATCATAGGATTTTCTGCGGAGAGGTGGTGCTTCCTGGGCTGGGGCATGGTAGCTTTTGGTTTTTGTATTAATATGGTTCCCATTAATGGGTGAGATACAAATAATGTGTGACATGTATATGGACGAGGTAGGCATCCCCATGCTCGTAACAATGTCAGAAGAATAATGCGATCTATGCTCTATAATACAAGAGTTGATCATGTACAACTGATGATACATAGTGGTTTCCTCAATGAGAGGCTGAATATAATAATGATTTGAAGAACTGCTACATTAGACCCATGGAATTCTCATGGAATTCTATATCTTCATGACTAATAGCCTGCTATATCTGGAATGGTACATAGCTATATGGACTCACTGATGGAGAGTCAGAGTCTCTGTGGTACAAATATGCTGCATCAATCATAAATCTATATAGAAGCATTGTTGGGGCTTCTGAACACTATCTCAAATGCAACCTAGAAATCATAAGGGACATAAACCTGTTTAGGTCCCTCGAATGAGAATCATCAATGTGCTAGAGTCAGTTGACATCCGGGTTCTTCGACCAAATACTCCATGGACCAATACTCTGTACAAATTCAACGGTGCGATGATGTAGCTGGAGTTGAGCACGTGAGAAACAACCATCCCGAGAGGCATTAAGGACTCCTCTCAAGTGGTCCAAGGAACTCATCAATGAGGTTAATGAAATTAGGATACAAGGACCTCTGGGTCTATCCTCTGGAATATGTGTGTTGTCATTGACAGAGGGAGACCTACCCCTGGTCAAGGAAATGATGTTTCCTTGACCAGAAGAGAGAGAGAGAGATAACCAAAATATGTGAGACAATTTGAGGACTGACCCACTAAATAGGGAGGGGGAAGGGAAAGAGTTGAACAGGGGAAAGGGGAGTGTAGTAGACTCAAACTTCCTTTGTTCATAGTATGACGGCAAGGCAGACTAGGAAGCAAATGAAACTGACTCATGGGAATGGGATCATAGCTGTAATACCAAGAATGTCACTACAAATGAGAAATACTTGGAGGAGGTAGACACTTTTGATATTAATGGGATCCAAGGAAGACACATTGTAGAGTACTCTAAACAAAGGTAACCCAAAGTGGGAATGCTTCCAAACTATTATATGTGGGGTGCTGTTTAGAGACACCATTGTGGTACGATCTCGTGGATTTTTGGCGAGCTCGAGAAAGTAAATGCTCGATGGTGGTTTCAATTTTAGAGAGTATGAAAGCATGAAGAAGACTCCACTGGGGGCTCTTTCTCGTTGGTAGTCTCTTGTGCCCAAAAAAGGATAAAAATATACATAGGAGAGCTCGCTCATCCTGTAGGGGATGAGAGACTTCTTTACCATTGGTAGTCCAATCAGGCTGAAAAAGGTTAAACCTATACTGACTGGATGGTCATTCAGATACTTTTATGAGCATGAATGAAACCAAGTTTGCTTAGCAATATTTTCTTGTTGAGAAGGCTAGAAAAGAGCTTAACGACAACCCATGGTGAGCTTTTTTGTAAAGTTCAGCCCCTTTGCCTGAGAAAGCATAAAAGGATGCAGAGGGGAACGGTCTTGGCTTGAATATGCCAAGATGGTCCTTTTCATTTCATGGTCTACATAGTCCACAAAAGGAGATAAATGAGACGATGTATACGCCCTTTCTTATACTTTAATGAGCGGGAAAGGAAGCAGTTGCGCTCGACCATCTTTTCATTCTTTTAGGAGTCAGAAAAAGATCTTAAAAGAAACTCTAGTATGGTCAACCAATTTTAGTGGCTCAAGCGGTGCCCCATGTTGGGATAGTGGACAGTGGTCCAAAGGTCATCTGTGTAGTATGGATGGAGTAGGTGGCTCTTAAACATACCAATACATGCACGAGATAGATCACAGCAGAGGCATGTGAGTCGGTGCGGCAGAGGCATGTAAATAGAGGTGTCTCTTGGATAGAGGTCAAGAGAGCTGTGTGTGAGTTGTCGTGGATGAAATTGACTACATGTGGTGTGAGTGCAAGTCAAGAGGCAATTATATGCCAAATGCATGCAAACGAAATGATCCGTCCTCCGAGCAGTGGCTTGGGGACCTGCATAAGGTGCGGTGCACGGATTAGACAGCCATATGCTAAAATAAAATGATGCGCCTTACGGGCGATAGCCCGAGGACCCGCATGAGTGGCGGAAGGCAAGTGTGATGCAAGTACAGTTCCAAAGACACTTTTATCATCATGATGTGGCTCGTAAATCAAGGTATTTTTTGGGAAGCGGTCCCAAAAATTACTTGTTAAACATGAGACGATGGTGTCATAAGCATATAGAGGGTGAAATTTGAGCCCATAGGTGTGAGAGGTGTCTCAAACAGGTTTTGGGTGACTTTGGATTAGCATCTAATGGTGTTTCCCCTGGCTTGTGGTAAAAAAATGTTGAAAAACAAAAAGGAAAAAACTACACTATAAGGGACTCATCAGGCATAGACTCTCTTGAGGTGGAGCCCATTGCGCGGATTCTTTAAGAGTCGACCTTCTGAGTTAGTGAAGAGGTATGCCCCCTTTCCGAGATGAAGTTCATTGGCAAGGTGGGGTGACGAAATTTGGTCTTTTATGGGAAGAACTGATTCCACACTATGGTTTATAGGGAATGGGGTAAAACTGGATGCGTTCCAATATACGGTAATGCCCTTTGGTCTTAAGAATGCACCAGCTATATTTTCTAGAGTAGTCGTTTCTGTATTTAAAGAATACATTCATAAGTTATTAGAAGTATATTTTGATGACTGGACTGTATTTGGGCTAATCGATAAGCACATAGGATATTTAAGACTGATGTTAGAGAAATGTAGGCAGTACCAGATTTCTCTAAACTTAAAAAAATGTATATTTTGTGCACCATTTGGTATTTTGTTGGGCCACATTGTTTGCAGAAAAGGCTTGATGGTAGATCCCGCGAAGATTGCCATCATTGTAAACCTTCCAGCACCTAACTCAGTCAAGCAACTGAGGAAAGTACTTGGTCATACCGGGTATTACAGAAAGTTCATCAAGGGCTACGCAAAGATTATAGCGCCAATGGAGAAATTGCTCAAGAAGGATGTAAAATTCCTATGGAATGAGGAATGCCAACAGAGTCTAGACATACTTAAGGAGAATATGGTTACAGCGCCCATCCTAGTGTTTCTGGACTGGACTAAGCCTTTCCATGTACACGTGGATGCATCCGGCATCGCACTAGGAGTCCTATTGACCTAGCCATGAGAAGGGGATCTTGACCATCCCATTGCATATTCCAGCAGAAAGATATCGACAGCGGAAAAGAAATACACCACAATAGAAAGGGATGGCTTAGCTATGGTGTATGCGCTGCAGAAGTTCAGGCACTATCTATTGGCCACCTCGTTTAAAATGTTTACTAACCATTCCGCATTGAAGTGCCTAGTCAATAAGCCAGTGTTAGGGGGGAGAATCTGTAGATGGTTACTCCTCTTTCAGGAGTATGATTTTGAAATCATTGTGAAACCAGGAAGACTGAATGTAGGACCTGACCATTTATCGCGGATAGACTCAGGAGAAGAGCCAAGTAACCTAGAAGACAATCTACCAGATGCGCCGTTGTTCTCTATACATATTGCAGATGACTACTATGCCGACATTATCCACTTCCTCACTACAGGAGTAGCACCTGATGGGTTCACTAAGCAGCAAAAGAAGTAGTTGGTTGTTAAGGCAGCAGACTTCACCCTCATTGCAGGATGCCTATACAAGTTAGGTCCGGATGAAGTTCTGCGCAGATGTGTGATGCCACACGAAAAAGATGCTATTATTAAGGAGGCTCATTCAGGAACCGCAGGAGGTCATTTCGCTGGAAAATCGACTGCGCAGAAAATCCTGGAGGCAGGATTATGGTGGTCTACATTG
>LPNX010803253.1:31129-48832 GCA_001517045.1 Pseudotsuga menziesii
AGCGCTGGAGATGGCAATGAAACTAGAGGCTTCACCTTTAGCAGAAACCAGTACAGGCATGAAAACTCTACAGAACCAGTTGGCCAACCTCACGTTACAGATACACGAACTTAAAAAAGGGAAAGAGGTTATGCAAGACATATGGTGCATAAAGTGTAGAGCACAGGGCCATAGTAAAGACAACTGTCCAGGCTTTGCAGAATATTTAGCATCAGGGGCTCCTAACCCCTTACCATGCACACAAGGGCCATGGTGTGAAATATGTAAAACACAAGGACATCCGCCTTAGCAATTCCCTTTGCTTCAGAAGTATGTACATACACCTAAAAACCTATATTGTATCTTCTGTAAATCCGTCGGGCATGATCAACAGGACTGACGAGCTTATGATCTCATGTTAGATAGAAAACATGATGTGTACAGAGTCCAAGCAGACACACAGGGTCCAGCAACAGGACCACAGCCGGATCAGGCTTACGAAGGCCATGCAGGAGGATTCAGAGGACGAGGCCGTGGAGGAGGCTTCGCACGTGGAGAAGGATTTGGCCGAGGTGGAGGTTTTGGCCAAGGTTGTGGACCAGTCACTTGTTATAATTGTGGAGTTGTAGGACACTATGCTAGGGACTGTCAAAACCCCACTACTACTTGTAACTACGGCAAATATTATGATCATACTATAGAAGAGTGTCCTATCCTGATAGCTAAGATCAAAGACCCTACGCCAGCAGTACATCAGAACATCCAGCTCATTGTTGCTGAGCAGGAAGAACCAGAACCAAGAGTCAATATTGTGACTCGGAGCGGTGCTTCCACCAGTGGCCCATCGCAGCAGACCGTAAAGAACACAAGTCAGGAGTGGGTGCGCAGAGCTCCTAGTTAAGTAACAACACTCGACCTACAAAAGAATAAAGAGACATTTCATGAAGCCAAGGCTTCCTTTGATGAACCTACACTATCAGGATTGCAGGTACCGTCGTCTAGGGGTGTACCGCAGCCAGCACCTTGTGGCGATAGCCCTGAGCAGGCACCGCAGGCTACCACATCGGGGGGATGCGACGAGGAGGAATCGACAGGAAGTGTACAATCCTTCCTGCACAGCTGCTTGAAACTCCTGAGAAATGACAAAGCTGTCGGTGAGCTACAGCGCATGATAGATCAGTATCAGCAACCCTCTCTCTCAGGCAGTGCACACCGCGCCGTTGATAATATTACAGGACATACAAGGACCGGAAGAGAGATGAAATTCACAGCGCAGATTGGCGAGTTTGAAATGGATGAGGTTGTCTTAGATATTAGATCATAGGTGAATGTTCTAACCAAGTAGACATGGGAATAGATGGGTAGTCCTCAGTTATCCCTATCGCCTATCCACCTGAGATTAGCTAATCAGCAGCGAGTATCACCACTGGGTCGACTACCATAGGTGCCAGTTGACATTGACGAAGTTCGTAATTTTGCGGACTTTGTGGTTATAGAAATCATTGGCGATAGTTGACCATATCCAACACTATTAAGTATTGATTGGGCGATTGGTAACAAAGCTGTCATTGACCTACAGAGAAGACAAATGACCTTTGAGGATGTGCAGATCCGGGTCATCGCACCGCTGGATCCTTACCAAGGTCCTAGATATATTGAACCTATCCGAGCCGAGGAAGAGGCACATAACATGGAGAGTCTCTACCAGATGACAGTGAACTAGAGTGACTACATCAATCCAACCGCAGAAGCGAACATTAGTTGGTGATGCGACAGCTCATGCGCATCAGATTATGATGTTGGCCTAGAAAACTGGTAGAACAGACTTTACGAAGTTTCAGCATGCAGATGTGCGTTTATCAGTAAATCACTGCAATGGATTGGCACACAGATCGCTGAGACTCCATCATATCATGCTCTGACAGATATCCAGGATTTTTTTGAACAGTTTGAGCAACAGATTCCTTATGAATAGAGGATCGCAGCTATGGACCTTGCAGTTCAAGCCACACCTGCAAGATGGTGGTATGCGCATAAAGAGAATATTGCATCATGGGATAATGTAAAAATACTGATGGCAATCAGATTTTCTGACGATAGAGAGTATGTACCACAGAAGTACATAGGAGAAACTGACCCCAGCATACACATTCAGACATGTGAGCAGAACTGGTCGAACATTCCAGAGGATGAATGGGTTCACAGATTCATTCACACGTTGGACACAGTTCCAAGGAACTGGTATATAGAGACCGAATTGCGCAGAGGGACAACCACATGGTCGCTTATGACAGACAGCTTCCTACTCACCTTTGCGTTTGAGTCAGAACATCCAAGTGTTGCTCAGGCCCTAGACATAATCAAGACAAAGATTTTTGAGGATTTCACCATCTCAGTACCAGTCCAACCTGAGTGGACTATCCAGCTACAAGAGGCATTGGAATGCTATAATTTTGCATCAGAATCAGAGGAGGCAGATGAGGATCCTCGCAACACCAACATTCCGGAATCAGAAGGGACTCATGATGTTAAGGGACCACTGTTAGAGATTCCAGCAATCACTGAGCCCATCAAGATTAAAAAGATCAATATTGGCACAGATGCAGAACCTAAGTTTGCCTCTATTGGAGACTACTGGAACGATGAAACAGTTGGACAGATTGCAGATCTCCTACATGACTATCAGGACCTATTTCCCACCAAGTTCACAGAGATGAAAGGAATAGTCGGAGACCTGGGAGTGATGAGGATACCATTGAAGGAGGATGCTAGACCAGTTAAGTAGCACCCATATAGATTGAATCCACGCTACAAAGAAAAGGTCAAGGACGAGATTGACAAGATGCTAGTAGCAGGCATCATTGAGCCGGTAGAAGAAAGCGAATGGGTTAGCCCCATGGTCGTCCAAGAGAAGAAAACAAAAGGGGACATCAGAATTTGTGTTGATTTGCGAAAACTCAATGATGCATCACTTCATGACCCATTTCCAACACCGTTCACTGATGAAGTATTAGACAACGTGGGAGGATAGGTGGTCTATTCCTTCAATGATGGGTTTTCAGGCTACCACCAGATCAGAATACATCCAGAAGATCGCTCCAAGACCACCTTTGCAACAGAATGGGGCTCGTTCCAGTATACGGTAATGCCCTTTGGTCTTAAGAATGCACCAGCTATATTTTCTAGAGTAGACGTTGCTGTATTTAAAGAATACATTCATAAGTTCTTAGAAGTATATTTTGATGATTGGACTGTATTTGGGCTAATCGATAAGCACATAGGAGATTTAAGGTTGATGTTAGAGAAATGTAGGCAGTACCAGATTTCTCTAAACTTAAAAAAATGTATATTTTGTGCACCATTTGGTATTTTGTTGGGCCACATTGTTTGGAGACAAGGCTTGATGGTAGATCCCATGAAGATTGCCATCATTGTAAACCTTCCAGCACCTAACTCAGTCAAGCAACTGAGGACAGTACTTGGTCATACCGGGTATTACAGAAAGTTCATCAAGGGCTACGCAAAGATTACAGCGCCGATGGAGAAATTGCTCAAGAAGGATGTAAAATTCCTATGGAATGAGGAATGCCAGCAGAGTCTAGACATACTTAAGGAGAAGATGGTTACAACACCCATCCTAGTGTTTCTGGACTGGACTAAGCCTTTCCATGTACACGTGGACGCATCCGGCATCGCAATAGGAGTCGTCTTGACCCAGCCAGGAGAAGGGGATCTTGACCATCCCATCGCATATTCCAGCAGAAAGATATCGACAGCGGAAAAGAACTACACCAAAACAGAAAGGGAGGGCTTAGCTATGGTGTATGCAATGTAGAAGTTCAGGCACTATCTATTGGGCACCTCGTTTAAAATGTTTACTGACCATTCCGCATTGAAGTGCCTAGTCAATAAGCCAGTGTTAGGGGGGAGAATCTGTAGATGGTTACTCCTCTTTCAGGAGTATGATTTTGAAATCATTGTGAAACCAGGAATACTGAATGCAGGACCTAACCATTTATCGCGGATAAACTCAGGAGAAGAGCCAAGTAACCTAGAAGACAATCTACCAGATGCGCCGTTGTTCTCTATACATATTGCAGATGACTACTATGCCGACATTATCCACTTCCTCACTACAGGAGTAGCACCTGATGGGTTCACTAAGCAGCAAAAGAAGCAGTTGGTTGTTAAGGCAGCAGACTTCACCCTCATTGCAGGATGCCTATACAATTTAGGTCCGGATGAAGTTCTGCGCAGATGCGTGATGCCACACGAAAAAGACGTTATTATTAAGGAGGCTCATTCAGGAACCACAGGAGGTCATTTCGCTGGAAAACCGACTACGCAGAAAATCCTGGAGGCAGGATTATGGTGGTCTACATTGCATAAAGACACCAAGGATTTTTGCAAGAGCTGCGATATTTGCCAAAGGGTAGGAAAACCCTCGTGACGCGATGAAATGCCGTTGCAACCGCGGGTCACGTTGCGCGCATTTGAAAAATGGGCTATAGACTTTGTGGGTCCTATCAACCCCCCAGGAAAGCACACGGGTGCGAGATATATTATTACCGGAATAGAGTACCTCACCAGATGGGCAGAGGCCAAAGCAGTAAGAAATTGTGATGCCGCTACAGCTGTACAGTTCCTGTTTGAAAACATCATCAGTAGGTTTGGATGCCCAGTAATTTTAATGAGTGATCAGGGCACACATTTCTTGAACAGTACTATTGAGGCACTAACAGAAGAATTCCAGATCCAGCACCATAAGAGCACTCCCTACCACCCACAGGCTAACGGTACGGTGGAGGCCTTCAATAAGATTTTAGAAAATGCTCTTACTAAGATCTGTAATAGCCAAAGAAACAATTGGGATCTCAGAGTTAACGCTGTCTTATGGG
The DNA here is from genome assembly GCA_001517045.1 of Pseudotsuga menziesii. NCBI lineage: Eukaryota > Viridiplantae > Streptophyta > Pinopsida > Pinales > Pinaceae > Pseudotsuga > Pseudotsuga menziesii. The sequence goes on from LPNX010803253.1 coordinate 36,007, forward strand.
CGTACAGGACCACATGTAAAAAACTCACGGGACGCATAGCTTTCAGCTTGGTATATGGACAGGAGGCTGTCATGCCTATGGAGTATATTCTTCCCAGTTTAAGAATCGCTCAGATTACCGAGATGACTGATACCGACACAATGGAGGAAAGGCTAGAACAACTGCTTGCCTTAGAAGAAGACAGATTCATTGCCGGATTCAACTAGAAAGTGCAGAAAGCACGAGAAAAAGCTTGGCATGACAGACACATTAAGAATAAGACTTTCCAGATCGGAGACATGGTGCTCCTCTATGACAGCAAATTCATTAAGTTTCCAGGGAAGTTCAAGACACATTGGCTAGGGCCATATCAGATACAGCAGGTCATAGACGGAGGTGCCGTTCAGCTCATCCAGCTGAATGGGGAGCTTTTTCCCACATGGATTAATGGCAGTAGGCTTAAGCCCTATAGTGATAACCACCCCACCTCTTAACCAGTCGAAGAGGTGCAGATGTCCAGTGTAGTTGAAAGGAGGCATCGCACCGGGAACTAGTCTACACTGCAAAAAAAAAAAAAAAAGGTATTGTTTTATGCAAGTGATGCAGAGTCGCATCGCAGCAGCACGGTGTTTCCCCGTGCCACGTACTCATTTTCCAACCGACAAAGGCCAGTCAAGTCAGCAGCTGAAAGGTAGTTAATGAGGTAATGATCCATATATCTTACCGTAGATTTGGCAGCAGTATAATTAATTTTTCCAGATTTGGCAAATCTACGACGAGACCGACGCCTGTGCACACACGTTTCGAGGGAAATTCGATCGTATTTCCACATTTATTAGGGATCGGATGGCGGGTGTGGTCTTGTCCAGGCATTAATGACGACCGACGAGTCCAGTCTAATTGACCGTTGCATCCAGGATTACCGTATTGGGCATAAAAGCTGAAAGTATTCAAGTGGGATGGTTACAATTCCAGAAAAGCTAAAAGCCATAGAGTTGAGTTGTTAAAAGTTCTGTGCCCAGAGCTAAGTGGTTACAGAGTGCTGTGATTTTCAGAAGCTGTAGACAGTGCACGTCCGCCATTTCATACTAAGTGGGTTATGTCCGAGGATGAACTGATAGCAAACATTTTGAGAAGATTTCAGCGTTACGGCCTTGCTGGAGCTATGACGACGCCACTCAAGAGTGCTCCTCCAAGTTCGTTACAGACCAAACAGCAACTGCAAACGAGGAGTCAATCTCAGGTCAACGATGAATCCGGTTCAGAGCGAGAGGAAGAAGTTCACAGCGGAACAGACTACATGATACCACGAGTTGAAGGTGCACCAGCAGCAAAAATTTCTAAGAACGCTAAGTATACTGTTCCATTACCACCCATTGATTCTCGAGTAAAGGAAAATGGAGATTTAGTAGGATATGCTGCTGTTGTTAAATTTGTAGATTATAACCTGGCAGACGGTAAAACATATCCTCAGTTTAAGTCGGATAGCTATCTGAAGATTGAGAAGAATGTAAGGACAGGGAGAGATGAATGTGTTCCCCTGCCGCATGTCCATATTCTTGAGCGGTCAGGACTGCTCAATTTGCTGAGATTACCTCATTTTGGACGGGGTCCAGAGGTTAACGCCGTGGTGTGCATTTTACTCTCTTGCGTACACGGAGGGTACCTCTGGCTAGGCAGCAAGGTGGACCTGAACATTGATTTGATACATCGTATCACCGGCCTATCCAAGATGGGTAGACACCCTGACATACAAACAACAGGAAAAATCAAGGACTCCAAGTTACCAGAAGACCTAGTAACTAAGTATCAAATACACAGAGGAGGACGGGGTTATGACATTTCAAGCATACCAAATGAGACACTCCAATTCACCGCCAGTCTGCTCGCGGGCAGACTGTTAACCAAGGTTCGACCAAAGGAAGTTACAGGATCCCTCATTCACCTGGCCATACAGGTCACAGAAGCAGAACAGTTCAATTGGTCGCTATTCTTATTAAACATGCTGCAAGCAGATTGCTTGGTAGCTCAGGATGAAGCCAACCACCCTTTCCATTTTTCATGGTTGCTTATTCTTTGTGCATTTGTCGGATGGAAGGAGCCACCCCATACCCAGTTCCCACAGATGACAGTTAGCGCACCCAAAGGAGTGCGCTACGATAGCTTAAAGGAGACCAACAACCCAGCCAAGAAAGCAATCAATGCGATGGTATTCCATGACTACTATAAGATGTTGATGAAGGTCATTCAAGAAACACCACGGCTTAGCACGGAGGTTGTGGACATGTATGATAGCCGGCTTAATTTTATGGCAGACAGCCATCTAATCTGTCTACGACCGAAAAGACTAAGAGGGATGATTGGGCACCTGGCTCGTTTAGGATGGAAGCTCGGGACGTCGAAGGAGTCATAAGAGACTTCGACGACCAGTGGAAGTAGGAATACGAAGATACCGCATCACTATCACCAGAATCCGAAGACACAGAACACCAGAACAAGGACAAAGACAAAGCAGACATCCGAACGCAATCTTCAACAGAGGAACTACTACCAGGGGAAAAGAAGAGACCTTCATAGCAAGGGTCACCAGGGACATAGCAGAAAAAAAACAGAAAACCTCAAAACCAACCCTGAAGATAGCATTGACAGACGATGACTATGAACTCATCGCCATAAGGACATGCGATAAACTGAAGGACTCGCTTGACGCGATGAAGAAGGCGCAGGAAAAGAGCCAGAGCGCAGTCGAAAAACAACTTCTAGACTTAATAATGATTACAGAAAAGACTGCCATGAGGTACATTCCAATTGATAAGATGAACACCGGAGAGACTTCGGCACCATCGATGTCCCGCCAGGAAATCTTAGCAAAGGATCGCCTCAATACTGTGTTAATTCCACCAGGGAGTATCCGATTCCCTCCCGCAATGAAAGAACCACCAGTTCAGTTTAGGGAACCCATTGAAGTTAACCTTGCAGAGTTTCATATTGACCAATTGCATATGATCCAATAGCAGTTAGGTGCAAAACTCAAGAGTAGAGAGCTCGAGACTTACCAGCAGAATATGTAGCTGAAGCAACAAAATGCAGCACTTGCTATCAGTGTTTAGAAAAGGGCAGATGAAGTACGAACATATGAGGAAAGAGAGCAATATGTTTCTCAAGTTTTGCAGAGTATTGCATTGGAACTGCCCCAATGTAACATTGAGTTTTCCTTACCAGTTCCGCAGAAGCTAAGAAGGGTAGCAGACAGAGCAAAGGCTCTGGAAGAAACCGTGACTAGAATGGATGAAGAAGCGGCCAAGATGAAGGCAGACCATGAGATGCAGATCGCTGAGATTGAGGCTCGTATACGCGACACCACCCAGGCAGACCAGAAAGCGTAAGTATAAGCCCTTCGACTCACTTCGACGTAGATGCAATCTCGCATTGACGAAGCACGGTCAGTACTAACTGATGCGACAAACACATGGGCTGAGTTAGATGAGCTGCCGAAGAAAATAGAAATCCAGGGAAGTATTCAGCAGATAGAGAATACTGCCGCGACAATGAAAGAAGAAATTAAGGGCTTGGAAACTCTTCAAAAGATGAGGAAGACAAGGGAGATGAACAGTTTGCAGCAGGAAGCACAGCAACTAAGAACCAAGGAGATGCACATTAATGACCTGCTTCAACCATATCAAGAGCAAATCGTAGAGATAGTCGATATGGTTGAAAAGAAAATAAAGGAGTTCACTACCGCCAGGGAAAACACTGACACCACAGAAGACGCCAGTATTAGTCAAGCTTTGCTTGACTCGACACAAGAGAGTGTCGAGGTGATGCAGAAAGAAGTCGAAGGACTTCGACAGAAATTGCAGAGGGCTTCGCAGGAAGCCAAGGCAAAGTTACAGCAGGAGAAGCCTGTTGCAGGTGGCTTGAGGATGAGCCACAAGTATGTGTTAGGGGACTGTTGGAGTAGGGTCCCGCAGCTACAGAAGAAGCTTCTAGTTTTGGCGAAATGATAAGTTTTGGCAGAAAGGAGTTAAGACAAGAGCTATGACGTCGTAGCACGTTTCCAGCTGGAGAGCAGAGCCGGAAACCATGACTCTTGAGATAGAAAAGTCAAGAAGACAATGGTACCTAAGCGACCGAGAAGAGAGAGCTCAACCACTGCATTGAAGGCAGCGGCGGAAGACAGGAGGGCTCAGCGACCCTCATAAATAATAAGGAGCAACGAGGCTTAAGCATTGAAGGCGAAGGATATAAAAGAGAAGCGGTGCATAGTACCCATGGTCAGTGCCGGGAAGCATGGAAGACTGCAGAGAGCTGTGGTGTGACGAGAAGCGGCTACCTCAAGGACAGAGAGGACCGACTATCACTAATTAGGGTTTGGGTTACTGTTGGGACAGGCCCATAGTGTTGTAAAAGCAGGACCTTCGGGCTGCTTATAAAAGAATGTAATTTTGTATTGTAAAGGGTTAGTTAGTTAGATAGTTGGTTGAATAGACAGTTAGACAGTCTTGAATGAAATAGGCAATAAGGATAAGTAGACTGTTGTAAAAGTCGAGCTCTGGTTCTGGTCTTAGCTGTAGCAATCTTACTGAAACTAGTAGCTGGCTTATAAAGCATGCATGTAACGATCCGCAGGGATCAACTGAGAGGGAATAGTATATTGTAAGAGAGTAATATAGAGAGAAGAGAGATCTAAGAGAGAAGATCTTGAGCTGCATATGCGGTGCAGCAGAACTGTGTTTTACCTTCCCCTTGAGCTATAATAGAAAACACAGTTCTGTGGATGTAACTTCCATCCTGGAGGTGAACCACGTTAAAATCTGTGTTATGCGACTGGTTTATGTGTTATGTCTACTTGTGCATTGCTCATTTATTTCATGGACTTTGTTTATAGTTTAATGGATGAATGTATTAATCAGTTCACCATAGCACAGAAGGATAATCACAAGTTAAAAGCCTTGGCATGTTGTAGGTGTTTCATTTATGTTTGCGTAAACAGCTACTGGTTGCAGTATTGAATAGCTTTGTATGTTAAGTCTTGCATGTTGACATGAGCAACGCTAAGTGTGCTAAACCACGGAGGTAGGATATCACAGAGAGGTGATATCGCACCGGCAAAGAAGCTGCGGTGCGTGATACCACAGGTTGAGGACTTTGCGTTGAGTAGGAGCTGCCTGTCGCACGGTGCGCGGCGATGCGGTAAGGCTAGAGATATCGCAAGTCAAGGAAAGTGCGCATCATAGAGAAGGACCGCACGGTGGTGGAAAGAAACCGCTCATGGCTAGAAGAGCTGCGCGACCCGAGCAGGAGGTCGCGTGACGCACAGATGCAGGAAGGAGGTCTCGTAGCTAGGAGAGCTGCACACCACCAGTAGGATTGCCTCGGAACCTGGTCCAAGACACTTGAGTCCTTGGCTAAGCCATTAGATTCACTTCGGGTGAGACTTCAGGCCGCCTTATGGTCTGTCGCCGAAAGGGCCTGTGAGCTATGGGTGTTGTTGGTTGATTATAGTAAACCCGGGTCTACCCATGCAATCAACATGGATCTTCCACAGCCGATGATGTGGAAGGGAAACTGGTGCTAGAGATCAGGTAAATGGTATTGGTTGTGGTTTTGGTGGCCTTGCCCCCAGTCTTTGTTGGAGGAAGAGGGGCGGGCCTGGAGACAGGAGGGGTCTTTGATGGACCCGGAGGTATGTGCAAAATCATCTCAATTGGTTGGACACAATTCAACACATCATGGGGCCTCAGAGGTAGCATAGGTGGTTCAAGGTACCACACAGGAACTCCCAGTGTGAAATCCTGTAAATTGCGGGTTTCCAAGATAGACTTGCTCACGATCCTGGATGGTAGGAAAAGGAAAAGGAAAAGAAAAAGGATCATGTTGATTGGGAATGAACCCCAATGTTTCCCTGGTAACTAAGGTTGTGGCTGCAGATGTGGTTGCATCTGTGGATGGAAGTGTGGCTGTGGATGGAGCTATGGCTGTGGTTGGTGTTGCAGATGCTGATGGTGTTGCGGCTACGGATGGTGTTGGGGTTGTGGTTGGGGCTGCAGCTGCAGTTGATGTTTGGGTGCAGCAGTGTTGGATGAGAGCATGCACAAATCCACAGTCTCATTTTGTGTCAACGGTGGTGACACTAAGGGGAAAGAATCCATCATGGTGGTATTGGCAAACAACCCAGGGCCCACATTCAACAATTGGGAGGCTGGTATGTTGTTAACCATGGTGTTGATCGTAGGGATAAAATTAGCAGGTGTGGTTATCCCTTACGGATCAACGGTGTTGATCACAGGGATAACATTGGTAGGTGCTGTTAGCCCTTACAGATCGTGATAGGTCAGTTGGTAAACCGTCACGATTTTCCCTTCACGGGGGAACATCATGAGATGGAAAAAATTCAATGCTACGGCTCTCATGGCGTACATATAACTTCTTCCAAGGAGAAGGTTATAGTCTAATTGAGCATTGACAACCTCTATGTCAATCAGTGCTGTTTTCCTAGCTAATGTGATAGGGACATGGGGGAGGATTCCTTGGGATTTAGTAGATGGCCATCATAAGCCCGCAGAGTAGTAGAGGATGGTTGTAGAATTCAGGATCCAAGATTCTTCCAGACTAGGGTATACATAATGCACGTGGATGCCCCCTCATCCTCTATGCACCAATGCATGACCAAATTTTGGATAGAAACCAGGATTTGGAAGGAAATGGTTGATGGCATCTGTAGTTCTCCATTCTCTGTGTTGAATGTGATAAAATTGGATTCAGAGGGGTCCACGGCACCAAGGGTGGCTAGTAAGGCTTTCCGTTGCATTGGGAAAGTTTTGAGTACCTCAAGAGTGGACATGGTGGTAGTTGTTTGGGCCAAATCATCCATGATGCTGTAGCTGATAGTAGCTCTAGCCATGGCGTTATTGGAAACCCGACGTATGGGGGGGCATGGGAAAGGGGGTAACTAAAGAGGTGCATTGGCTATTTTAGATATAGATGCCACTGATGTGTTAGCGGTTTTGGTGTTTGTTCTGTACTGATTTCATCTAGTTTGTAAATTGACCTCTTTAGTTGTCATAGCTAGCAGGTGGTGGACACCTGTTTCTATCATGGGAGGTTCCCCCTGAGCATTGGGATTGGGTTGGGGAGGGGGTGCAGTTGCCACCAATCCTTGGACTTGTAATGGGTTTTGGAGCACCATAGGAGGAGGTCCTGGTGGTGCTGGGTTGGGTTGGGCTTGGTCTGTTGTATTGGTGGCATGTTGAACCTTGTTTCTAATGGCCTGTTTAGTGTGACCCATGAAGGGACACTCATATGTGTAGTGCCCGTATACCTCACATAGTGTGCATGGTTGGTTTGTACACAACAGAGCATTGCGTCTTGGTGCATTTTGATCTGGATCTTGGGGGTTGAGACCCGGGAGGCTTGGATTCTGAGAGAGGAGGGGAGTAAATGATTTAGGGGGCATATGGTCTAAATTTGGATCTATGTGTCATAAAAGCATCAAATGGAGAGGCCACCCTCTCTCAGTCATCATAAAAGTAATGTAGAGGCCACCCTCTCTCATCCATGGTAATTGACAATCCATGGTTTTGTTCCATGGTATGGCTTGAAGGCACACTGCACCTCTCTCATCCATGGTATTTAACAACCCATGGTTTTGACCCATGGTATTTCCCCAAGGTACATTGTAATAATGTTATAAAAAGGCTCTATGCCTTCTCAATAAAGCATTCAATGATCGAAGTTATTGGGTTAATGGTTTTGAGTGCCTTTTCTTAGTATGGTTTGAGAGGTAAGACTCAAAGAACCCTCTTTGAGTCTTATTCTATTGAGTTATTGGGTTACTAGTTTTGAGTGCCTTTTCTTAGTATGGTTTGAGAGGTGAGACTCAAAGAACCCTCTTTGAGCCTCACCCCTCCATGTGACCTATTTAATCTATGTTACTCTATGCATTAAATGATAACAATTTGCAGGTTTACTCCCCTCCTCTCTCGGCATCCAAGCCTCCCGGGTCTCATCCCCCAAGATCTGGATTAGTGGTATCAGAGTAGGTACGCTCTCCATGGGAATGAGGGTTTGAGAATAGTTTGGGTTCAAAGATCTGTATAGATTTCTAGCCTCCTGTAACCAGGAATATTTCACCTTTTGCAGACAGAAGCTGTTCCTCTGGTCTGAATGGTTCAGATCCAGAACAAATGAGTGAACAAAAAAGGATGAAGACCCTCCTTGGATATCATAGACACCTAGAATGCTACTTCGATAGTGAACCTGTGTACCTGCAAATAGATCAAACATCAAACACATCAAAGCTACCAAAACATCATCTACTTATCCATGTTAGTGACTAAGGAATCTAACATGTACATGCAAAATCAAAACAACAGTAATGTGGGACGAAAATCAACTTTTCATTAAAGATGTATGGAGAAGCTTACAACCATTTCCTTAGTGTTGACAGACATCTCTAGGAAACCAACATCTCATCTCCATAAGCTCCAACTTTACTCTCTATGCTCTCCAATGGCTTGGAATAGGTAGTCAATCCAACAGCATAACAATACCTCTATAGTTCTCCCCCTCAACTATGGACATGAGCTTGTATTTATAAGGCTCAATGGATAGGTATAGTTGAGATATTTGTGGGTGGGGTGGCCTCTAAGATCCTATGATGGGGTATCTTGAGCTCAATTGACCCACTATGATAGGGAAAAGGGAGGACACGAGGTTGATAATCTAGAAACCTCGAGAAACTTCTATTTTTCCCATTTTACCTAGGGTACCGCTTTTCTTCTCTTATGACAAAGCGGTTTAGATAAGAAATGCTTATGGAACAAAGGCCACAGGTGGTGGCACCGCTTATGGAAAACAGGATACAGGTGGTGGCACCACTTATGGAAAACATGATACAGGCGGTGGCATTGCTTATGGAAAACAGGATACAGGCGGTGCGAGCAAGGTACCGCTCATGGGACACAAGGCATGTTGATGTAATTGTAACTTCAGAATGTATTCACTTGTATTTCTTATCTATTGTAACCCAATGTTTATTCTGGGATGTACTTATGTCATGTCATGCCCTGATGTTCCGATTGGGAAGATCTATAATGTAAACAAGCCATGTCAAGTCATTGTGGGTAACCCTCCTATTGTCTAAGGGTTAAAGTCCCCACATTTTTGAGGCACTAGGGTTATTAGACTCTCCTAGAGAGGTCGGACTTAGTAGGGTTTTAGTCATGTCGGGATTAGTATAAATAGAGAGCTGGACTCTCTATTTAGCACATATCACATACACACTCAAGTGTAGCGCATAGTTGAGGAAGGAGAAGACACTGGGGCTAGATAAGAAGAAGGTTACTGCTGTCGGGATGTCACTTACTATTTTGGGATTTTCTATTTTGGTGCTGATTCTATCTCTGAGGAAGTTGCGGGGTTTTATCCATTTATGGTTTCCTCGAGGAAAAATAGTGTGTTCATTGTCCCTTGTGTTTGATTACTATACTTGTTATTCTCTCAGTTAAAGATCCTAATAATGCTAGCTTAATGTTGAAAAACTAACATGGTATCAGAGCTAACCTGAGAAGAAGACATTGTGCAGCTGTGGGAACTAGGGATTCCTATTTTGTGGATCTCTCTCCATAGATTTTCAGCAAAATAAGTTGGAATAACTCTCCTCCCTAGGGTGCATATTTCTGTTGAAACATAATCCAATTCTGAGGTTTTTTAGTTTTGGACTCGACACTACTGCCGAAAATTAGGGCTTTTGATAGAAGAGGAATTTTTTAGTGAGACCAGGCCTGGATTGATCTCCTCCCTAAAATTGAAGTTAGGGATAAAATTCAAAGCAATTGGTTGGACAGAACTCTAGAAAAGCAAAACCCTAATTTTCTCCTGAACCAACTCTGCAGGATTTTTAGCTCCAAATCCAGATCCGACATCTTGACCTGTTAAGATCTAAATATTTTGTATTTCCATTTGAGGTTCTCAGTTAAGATGTCTTGAGGGAGCTGATAACTTCTGAACTTGGAAGTATAGGATCTCCCTAGTCCTGGAAGAAAATGATTTGGACTCCTATATCAGTGAGGAGGTTCCAGTTCCAAAGGGAGATGAGGAAAAGGCCTTACATAAGAAAAATTTGGTTATGGAAAAGAGAATCATTGCTGATTCTATCAAGGATCACCTTATACCACAGGTGTCCTCTCTCAAGACACCTAAATCTATGTTTGATGCCCTAACAAAATTGTTTGAAGGGAAGAACATAAACTGGAATATGACTCTGAGAAACCAATTGAAGAATGTGAAGATTCAGAATGCAGAAATAATCTAGTCTTACTTCACAAGGGTCTCCCAGATCAAAGAACAACTAGAAGCTGTAGATGAAGAAGTGGAGAATGCAGAAATTATGATGACAACACTGAATGGCCTTCCTAAGTCATGGGATTCATTCATCCAAGGAATCTGTGGCAGAAAGAAGTTAGACAAGTTCAACAGACTATGGGAAGAATTATCTAAAGAAGAAGCTCAGATAGCAGCTTGAGAAGAGAATATGGGAAGTGAAGATCAATCTCTCACAGTTCACTCCAAGAAAGGAAGAATAAAATCTCATCACTCCAAAGGTAAGAATATTTACCATAAAGATAACAGTAGAAAGGACCTATCTAAATTGAGATGCTATACATGTGATGAAAGAGGACACTTTGCAAAAGACTATCCTAGAAACAAGATTAACTGTCTTAAGAAGAAGGGAAACAAGAAAAGACATCATGCTCATGCTGCAGAGGATGATGAACCATCCAAGAAAAAAACCAGATATGAAAGTGAAGATTCTTCCAGTGAAGATGAATATGTTTTGATTTCCGCTCTTACGGGAAACATTTCTCATGGAAGCACTAATTGGCTTATAGATAGTGGGGATTCCAAGCATATGACAAGATTCAAGGATTCCTTTGTGAAACTATCAGAACATGAATCACCTCACAAGGTGAAGCTAGGAGATGACTACCAATATCCAATAAAAGGTAGTGGGGAATCCTCCTATAAGCTAGACTTTGGAAAGTCTATAACAATGAAGAAAGTTTTGTCTATGCCAAGAGTCAAGAAGAACCTCCTCTCCATATATGCATTAGATGCAAAAATAATTAGGTTTGCATTCATAGATGGTCAAGTAATCATGTGGCCAAAAGGAAAGAATATCGATGATGCAATGGTGATTGGAGAACAAGAAGGAGGATTGTACAAATTAAAGGGCCATCCAGAACAAGCCTTGGTCCATGACACAGTAGAGCCAAGTGAATTTTGGCATAGAAGGCTTGCACATGTTCATTACAGAGCACTACCAATTGCAAGCAAAGTTGTTGAAGGTCTTCCAGAATTCCAAGCAAAACATGATGGCGTCTGCAAAGGATGTGCGAAAGGAAAGAATACAAAGAAGACATTTCCTAGCAGCAAAAGCAAAGCCAAATCAATCCTAGAAATCATCCACTCCGATGTATGCTGTCCTATGTCATCAAGCTCACTAAGCAGGTATGCATATTATGTTTCTTCAATTGATGATTTTTCTAGGAAGACATGTGTTTACTTCATGAAGAACAAAGACGAAGTATTCAACAACTTCAAGGAATTCAAAGCCTTGATCAAGAATCACACTGAAAATAAGATCAACAATTTTTGATCAGATAATGGCGGAGAATTCACTTCAAATGAATTCAAAGAGCTATGTAAAGAATCAGGGATTAAGAGGGAGTTGTCCACTCCTTATAATCCACAACAGAATGGGATTGTGGAACGGAAGAATAGAACTATCATGGAAGCTGCAAGAGCTATGCTTCATGATCAAGATCTTCCTATGCAACTTTGGGTGTAAGCTACCAGAACATCGGTGTATATACAGAACCGTACTCCACATAGAGTACTTGAGAAAAAGACTCCTGAAGAAGTCTTCTTCTGCAAGAAACTAGACGTCAGCCATCTCAGAATATTCGGCTGTCCTGTATACATACACATTCCAAAAGAGAAGAGAACAAAATTAGATCCTTCAGGAAATAAGGGTATATTTACAGTATACTTTGAAAGCTTGAAGGCTTACAGAATATATTTCCTAGGATACAAGAAGATTGACATCAGCAGGGATGTGACATTTGATGAAGACACAGCTTACAACAAATCCAGAAAGAGACCTGCTGAAGAACCTGAAGAAGCAGAAGCACCCAGAATTAATGATACAACCATGAATAAAGAAACTCAAGAAGAATATCGAGAATTTGAAGAACCACAAAGATCTGTAGATCAACCTCTGGAGAATAATCCTCATAAGAGGAAACCTACTTGGGTATGTGAAATTATCCAAGGTGCGGAAAGATATGGGGCTCTAGAAGAGATTCACAGAGAAAGAAAGAGGACTAGATCCTGCTCTGGGTATGTAGCTTTACTATGTGATTTCATTGATAAAGAACCTTCCAGTTATGAAGAAGCGGTAGAATGAAAAGAATGGAAGGATGCTATGATCGAAGAATATCAATCGATCATGAAGAATGATGTTTGGGATGTTGTTCCAAGACCAGAAGGGAAGTCAGTTGTAACTTCCAAATGGATCTACAAAATCAAGCATGTTGCAAATGGTAGCATTGAAAAATCAAAAGCAAGATTTGTGGCTCGGGGTTTCTCTCAGAAAGAAGGAATAGATTATGAAGAAACCTTTACACCTGTAGCCAGATACACTTCCATCAGATCAGTACTTTCTCTGGCTGCAGTGATGAAANGGTTCTCTCAGAAAGAAGGAATAGATTATGAAGAAACCTTTACACCTGTAGCCAGATACACTTCCATCAGATCAGTACTTTCTCTGGCTGCAGTGATGAAA
>LPNX010803253.1:48923-81863 GCA_001517045.1 Pseudotsuga menziesii
CTTGAGTGGTGTAGTGGAAGAGGAAGTGTATGTAGAACAACCACTTGGTCTTGAGACACATTACAGGGAGTCTCATGTGTGCATATTGAAGAAATCCCTGTACAGTTTGAAACAAGAACCCATGACATGGTACGATAGGATTGCTACATTTCTATCTAGTTTGGGCTTTACCAAGAGTAAAGCATATTCCAACCTTTACTACAAGGTTAAAGATGGCAATCCAGTGATGCTTCTACTATATTTAGATGATCTATTTGTGAAAAGTATGGATGGGTTGATTGCTGATACGAAGAGAAAACTTGCTGCCGAGTTCGAAATGAAGGACTTGGGTATGATGAATTATTTTCTAGGTATGGAGGTGTGGCAAAGTGTGGATGGAATCTTCCTTGGATAAGGGAAGTATGCTGTAGAGATCCTGAAGAGGTTTGGGATGATGGACTGCAAGGCTATGGCCACACCTATGGCATCAAACCTGAAGCTATTGAGCAATGCTTCATCAGAGTTGGTTGATGCTACAATGTATCGTGATATGATTGGGTCCTTGATGTACCTGACGAACATGAGACCGGATATTTGCTTTGCTGTGAACACCTTGAGCCAGTTCTTGACAGATCCGAGAAATGTTCACTTGATTGCTGTAAAGCATATTCTGAGGTACATGAGGGGTACAATTGATTATGGGCTCAAGTACAAGGTGAATCAGAAGATTAACCTGGAGGCTTATGTTGATTTAGATTGGGCAGGAAGTGCCATCGATAGGAAGAGCACTTCAGGGTGTTGCTTCAGTATGGGATCAGGTGTGATATTTTGGTTTAGCAGGAAGCAATCCTGCGTGGCACTGAGTACAGCTGAAGCAGAGTATGTCGCATCTTGTTCAGCTAGTTGTGAGGTAGTATGGCTGAGGAAGTTATTGTCTGATTTATTTGATCTCCAATTAGATGCTACTTGTATGCATTATGACAACCAGAGTTGCATGAAGTTTTTAGAGAATCTAGTGTTCCATGACAAGTCGAAGCATATTGATATCAAGTATCACTATATCAGGGATATGGTGCAGAGGGGAGCAATGAAGCTCCAATATGTTGTGATGGACGATTAGATAGCTGATGTGTTGACAAAGCCATTGGCTAGGGTGAAGTTTGAGTACTTCAGGGAGAATCTTGGTGTTCTCAAGATCGAGGTTCCCTCCAAAGGGAAGTGATGAGTCCATGAGCCATTCTGACATGGTGAGAGGATTGGTTACTTCCATGGTCAGATGTAAGAGCTGAGCCATTCTGTCATGGTGAGAGGATTGGTTCCTTCCATGTCAGATATGCATGCTGAGCCATTCTGATATGACTTTAAAATTGGTTCCTACATGATTAGATATAAGGGCTATTTCCATTCTTGGAGTGGAGGTTCCTGGTCAGTTACCAGGAAAACTCAGTCTGGGACTACAGGCCGTTCTGATATGACTGTGAGATGTGTTCTCATACGATTAGATATGAGTGCATGGCCATTCTGATGTGATAGAGGGATGTGTTCCCACTTGATCATATATAAGGGATGATCCATTCTGTCATGGCTAAAGGATTAGGTTCCTTCCATGTCAGATGTGAGTGCTGTCCATTCTGATGAGCAGGCCAGATGTGAGTGTTGTGCCTTTCTGACGAGTAGGTTAGATGTGAGTGCCGTGCCTTTCTGATGAGTAGGTCAGATGTGAGTGTTGTGCCTTTCTGACGAGTAGGTCAGATGTGAGTGCTGTGCCTTTCTGACGAGTAGGTTAGATGTGAGTGCTGGCCATTCTGATGAGTAGGTTGGATGTAAGGGCTAATTCCATTCTCTGGTAGAATGGAGGCACCTGGTCAGTTACCATGCAGCTCAGTCTAGGACTGGGGGCCTTTATGATGAGACTGTAGGATTGGTTCCTACAAGATCAGATGTGAGTGCATGCCTTTCTAACGAGTAGGTCAGATGTAAGTGCTGATCCTTTTCACAGATGATAGTAGTTGTGTCCTATCATGTCGGTGAATGTGAGTGCTGGGCCTTTCTGATGTGATTGTAGGATTGGTTCCTACATGATCACATGTAAGTGCTGGGCATGCCTTTATGATGAGTAGGTCAGATGTAAGTGCTGGGCAGGCCATTCTGATGAGTAGGTCAGATATAAGCATTGAAGAAGAGCTACATGGAGGCTAGGCCTACAACCAAAATGAAAAAGGGCTGGCTCTGTAGAACTTCTCGTGACGAGAAGAATCATGAGATAGCACCCGTGATGATCCAGCAGTGATGATCCAGATCGAGTGATGATCTAGATCCAGTGATGATGTCCAGTGATGATCCAGATCCAAATGATGTCCAGTAATGATCCATATCCGAAGATGCAGATGACAAGATGACCCAAAGAAGAAGACCAGTGATGAAAATTGTGTCGAGAGAATACCTTCCTAGTTAAGGGGGAGTGTTGATGTAATTATTACTTCGGAATGTATTCACTTGTATTTCTTATCTATTGTAACCCGATGTTTATTCTGAGATGTACTTGTGTCATGTCATGCCCCGATGTTCCGACTGGAAAGATATATAATGTAAACAAGTCATGTCAAGTCATTGTGGGTAACCCTCCTATTGTCTAAGGGTTAAAGTCCCCACAGTTCTGGGGCAATAGGGTTATTAGACTCTCATAGAGAGGTCGGTCCTAGTAGGGTTTTAGTCATGCCGGGATTAGTATAAATAGAGAGCTGGACTCTCTATTTAGCACATATCACATACACACTCAAGTGTAGCACATAGTTGAGGAAGGAGAAGACACTAGGGATTGATAAGAAGAAGGATACTACTGTCGAGAGATCACTTACTGTTTTGGGATTTTCTATTTTGGTGCTGATTCTATCTCTGAGGAAGTTGCGGGGTTTTCTCCATTTATGGTTTCCCCGAGGAAAAACACTGTGTTCATTATCTCTTGTGTTTGATTACTGTATTTGTTATTCTCTCAGTTAAGGATCCTAATAATGCTAGCTTAATGTTGAAAAAATAACAAGGCAAGCGTGGTGCTACGTTTTTTCATGTAACATTGACAAATAGGATAGGTTTCTACTCCAAGTGCTGGGATTAAGGACAAACATGGAATTTAAAGGTCTTATCACATGGTGGTGACATGATTTGGGTATAACAGAATGCCCCCCAAAGAATGAGACTTAGAGGGATATGATAAACAAAATCTTTGAGAGAACAAGTTGTCACTTAGAGATGAAAATGTCAGCTTGATCGGAGAATGTCATCCAGTAGGCATTTGTAGTACATCAATATATTTGACTCATAGAGACAAGTAACCAACTCATGGCTGCAGACCAATACAAGGCAGATCCATGAGAGGAATAAACATGAATGGCTACTAGAATACAACATAGATCCATGTGATAGAGGACTCAAACTTGGACATATCTACTAGACATACAACATAGATCTATGTCATATAGAAGCAAATTTGAACATAGCCACAACCATACAAATGTGGATCCATGCTAGATATACAAAACTCCATCACAACCTGGGGAAAGCAATGAGCGCTAAAATACCCAGGGTCTTCGTCTCGTCTTCCATAAAGTATGATTCTATCCATGTGATTACAATGATCTGAAGTTGAACATGGTAGAAACCACTTGATTACCGGTCAATGATGTGAACCATTAACAAGTGCGAGGGAGATCACCATTGATGTCAATGATTCCCAAGGTACCCTAGTACAATCTACTGAGTGTGAATAGTTGTCCTGATGTTGAACACCCACTCAATTCTATTGATCAAAGGTCAATGATGTGAACCTATGTCGAGAGCGAGAGAATCTATCATTAAGGCATACAGATCTCAAGGTACTAAGTTTTTGTTTCTAAGACTATTTTCTGAATGATGAGCTGATGTCGATGGAAATAGTCTTGTCGAAGGAGGGCCATGATGAGTCCCACATCGACAACATGAAACTCAGAACATAGTTCTGGAATTATGTGAATATAGTAACCACAATACTGACTCAAAAGTACTGACACGGAGACTGTTTTGACTGTAGAGGTGAAATTCTTCAATTTCCCTTTGAACATCGGGCAGCATGACACAAGACTTGGTAGCATGACTGAACAGGACAAACTCACAATGCGACAGTGGACAATGCATTCTTTTGAAAGACTCAAAGGAGTGACATGAATCATGAAAGTGGATCATCATGAAGATCAGCTGAATACCCAATTGACTGAAATGATATGCAGATAAGTGCCATGTGCAAAGGTAACGACAAACTACTGCCATTTATTTTCAAAATGATTCCCTTTCCATTTCCCCCATTATGATTGATGAGTGCCTCTTTTCAGTTTTACGAGTTCAAATAGGGTAACAAACACTCGGTGTATCTTATCTGAAGACAAGTCCAAACTCATATGTTTTACGAACTTGAGAGAGGAGGGATTTGCTCCCAAAAAAGGGTCTCTCAGTGTTTAATTTAACGAGTCCAATGAAAGAAAACTCGGTTTCATTCATGTTTAGAGAGTCTGAACGATTACGGAAGAAGACTCCAAAGGGTCCTTTTTCATATGATTTAGTCCCTAAGGCCCGAAAAAGTGTAAAATCATACCTTAGAGAACTCTTCTAGTCATGATTGGCTGGAGTGTTCCTTTTTCATAAAGTCTATTCGAAATGAAAAAGAGATAACCTACTGTCAGAGAGACAACACTTCAAATATTTTAACGAGCATGAAGAAGACACGATCACTCGACGATATTTTCGTATTTAAGGAGCCCGAAAAGAGTTTAAAGAAGACTCCATGAGGTTTCTTTTCACATTGTTAGTTTTTACGAGCCTAGAAAGAATAAAAAACAGACTTGGACCTTTGATACTAGGTTTCAAGAGCGTGACCAAAGTGACATAACAAATGCTCATCGACTTTTTTCGTTTTATGGTAGTACAAAAAAGTCATAAACGAACTCCCAAAACTTTGTTGCTATGGTTCTTCTATCCTGCAACGACTTGAAAACAAGTGTTAAATGCTCTCATAATTGACATTAAGGGATTATGACTGATAGATTTTTAGTAATAAGTGATTTTAAACCAAAACTATAACATGTTAAACCCAAAAATGTGTATAAAAGTCATGTAAATAGTGAAAAATCAAAACATTTTACTATTTACCCATAGTGGAGAGCATTTGGGACACTTTCTTAGCCAGATCTTCAATTGCTGATATCAGGAGTTTCCACCGTCAGATTCGAGCGCCATCAGCTCTAGGTAATAGTTCAAACCTTACTCTTTCCTTTCATAGTTTCAATTTTTATTTTGAAGGGTGTTTTGGTCTTGTATGGCAAGCCCTAAAATGATGGGAGTGGGCACCGTGCTTACCCCTTACGGGATACGTGGCACCTCGCTAGAATCACGTCGAAAACAAAGCGCACAGGCGGTGCCACCGCCTGTCTTTAATGGGGCATAGGAAGTACCATCCATGAAGATGTAAAACTATTGACACAAGCAAAACTAGATCATTTCTTTTGATTTCAATGATTAAGAATGATTCTAATGTGTCTTATGATTGTTTTCGGCAGGTTCTAGCTGATAAAAAATGGTGATATGGAAAGAAAGATAGCATGATAATGATGACACTTTCTACGAAAGGAATGCGGGTTACATAGCCGCATTACGAGACTATGGACTCCTAAAATTCTTCCAGATTCCCAGTATGGTATCACACGAGCAATTGCTAGAGCACATACTTCGGATGTGGAATCCAGAGCAGGAAAACTTTGAGGTTGGTGCTCACATTTTGACAGTGGAGGTAGAGGAAATATACTTCTTGAATGGACTTTTGAGATGGGGTGCCCCCATGTCACTGATAGGTTCCCGAGGATGGGATATTACCACACAATATTTGATAGACCGTCACTCTATTCCAAGGACAAGGACATCGGGGAAGAAAATCACCATAAAAGCAGTGATGGATGGACCTCTATGGACTATACTATTTACTGTGCAGAGAGTGGTGGGCAGCCAGGGAGTGCATCGGGATTCTAGAGAACATATTCTCTATGCCCTAGAGGCCATGGTGCCTATAGTCTTCAACTGGGAAAAATCCATGCTTCTAATATTCAAGGATCAATTGACTAAGTGTCGACAAGGGGAAATGAAGCAGTTCGGTTTTGGTTCCATTCTAGCCTGCTTCTTCTTTGAGTGGGTTCCACAGATGAGACCCCAGGTGGTCTTTACAGAGCTGAGAGCATGGGACCCTTGCATACTGAGGTGGGTTCGGATTATGGCTCGTACTGGAGTGGGCAAGGGGAAGTTAAAGTTCGGTGACCCATTCTTTCAATGGTTGAGAGATCAGATCCTCATGGTGGAGGACTATGCATATGCAGGCATGGACTTCAGTGGAGACCCTGACCTACCGCTCCCACTGGTGGATGGTGGGGTGACCTCGGTAAGAAGAAAAAAACCTAAAATGGACATATTGTTTTTATGTTTTTTGATGTTTTATATTTTTTATGTTAAGTAACAAGACCCAAATGCTTTCATGTAGACGTTGGAGCAGCACGACCTAGGGGAGCTTCCCCATTGGATAGACGAGCTGGGGCCCGCTTTGTACCGCAAGGTGACGATGTGATCGGGGAGAGGAAAACCTGGAGAGGTTGACCCTAGACATCCCCGACGCTTCCATTGATGACCTCCATCTGAGGTATCAGAGACCTACAACAGGAGTACCGGGATGGTTTAGTAGACTACTACGTAGAGTATCTTGGGCAGTGATGTGTTACCACAAGCATCATTAGACGATGTATGCATGATGTATCTACTGAAAGCTGATAGTTTCAGGATTTTGTATGGTGATTTTTACCTAAAATCCTATGTGATTCAGATGAGGTCTCGTGACCTATTTTTTGTAAACATGTTCATATATATATATATACATGCTTTTACCTGGTGTTTATATGTCTCAAATGGTGAATGTATTTTACATGAGTTTTATGTGTTTTTAGTTGTTTATTTACAATGAACCATGTTTTATTTTAATGTCATGAGTGGGAGATATGCCAATATAGGATGTAATTAGCTAATGAGTCAACAACCACATTATGTTCCCTAGGGTATGCCTATAGGTGATGGTTTCAAATGACCTTTCTAACAAGTGTACCCTCTGGAAGAGGTAGAGAAGCACCAGGTTCCTAATGGTATAAACATGGTTTAGATGACAAACCATGAGTTGTGTGTCCATCAAGACTACCAAATTGTGAACATATTCGGAGGAAGCTTCAGTCAGAAGACCTATGACTGCTCAATACTCGACGATATTGTTGGTAGCGGGACCAATACAAACCGCTCCTGAACTGACCAAATCTTCAGCTGGGAAATAGAGGACCCAAGCAGCTGAGGAAAGATTCAAGGTGTGGCGACAAGCACCATCAGTGAAGTCATAGAAATTGATCTGCTCTGCATGACCAAGACATGGTATAAACAGATACAGACACTAAACTCAAAACCATATTGAAAATACTCAAAGCACACTGAAAGTCAAGCAATATACATATATACAAGATGCTATCTAGGAAATACCTAGGCATAGTACCTCTTTAGGTACAACCCATTGCGAGGTTTCCCTAAAGGGATTCCATTATAGTCTACGAGATCATAGGCCCCTTTCTCTAAGACAATAGAAATAAAAAAATGATTGTACCACATGGACTCGAACTTTCCTTTCCCTAATTTGTCATATCTTTGATCATAAGTCAAAACTAGGTCACCCTCGTTAAAGGCATGAGGTTGGATGGATTTATCATACTGTGCCTTGACGCGTTTATTATGTGCCTCATTAGCCAAGGCAGCATCTCTCCGAGTTTCATCAAGGTTATTCAAGTACCAAAATATTTCTTCCTTTGCGGAAGTGTCTGGGAGAATTTCGACTGCAAGTTTCAAGGATGGAATCTAATATTGAACCGGTAAGATAGCTTTGAGTCCATAGACAAGCTGGAAAGGTGTGAAACCAGTAGTTGTTTTCACTGAAGTCCTATAAGCCTAAAGAGTGGAGAAAAGAACATGGTTCCAGTTGGATTTATGGTCTCCAACCATCGGACGAAGCATAGTTTTCAAAAATTTGTTAATGGCCTCTACCTGACCATTAGCTTGCGGATAATATGGCGTAGAGTTTTCATGGAGAAAACCTAGCTTGGCACTTAGTTCTTCCATCATTTTATTACAAAAATGTGATCCATGATCAGTGACAATGGACTGTGGAACTCCAAATATAGCAATGACATGATTGAACAGGAAGAGAGCGGCAGTCTTACCATCTTCCGCATATGTAGTCATGGCCTCAGCCCACTTTGTAAAATAGTCAATGGCTACGATGATGTAACCATACCCCCCGGTTGAGGTAGGCTTACAATGCATAAAATCAATCCCTCATTTGTCAAATGGGCCAACGACAATGATGAGGTGTAGTGGAGCAGGATGAGTGCGCTTTTTGGGATAAAAATGTTGACAAGGTGGGCATTTCTTAACAACCTCGTGACAATCTTTGAAGACTAAAGGCCATAAATAGCCAGCGCGAAGGATTTTATGGGCTGTAGCCATCCCAGACAAATGACCACCACATGCTCCAGAGTGGCAATCATGCAACACATGTTCAACCTCCTCATGAGTGAGGCATCACCGGAGAATAGAATCAATCCCACATCTATACAAGGTATCATTCAGGATAAGGTAGTATTTCTCATGGTGACGGATATGATGGCAATCGTCATGGGATAGATGTGGCTGAAATAATTGTGTCTGGAGATAAATAAGCAAATATCCATACCATGGATCGGTAGTGCTTATTAGGAATAGGAATTCATTTGAAAATGAATCATTGGGCTCAGATTCCATCGAAGCACAGGGAAGATCACACATGAGCTCAAAAAATACCAAGGATTTCTTTGATGTGGCTCTGGAAAATTCCAGATCAAACTCCTGTAGTATGACTATCCATCGGGAGTACTTGCCCCCGAGCACCTAACGAGTCAGGATGTAATACATAGGGTTCTGGTATTCCAATACAATGGTTGTGTAGAGCAAAATGTAGTGACGAAATTTTTGTACAACAATGACCGTGGAAAACGCTAACTTCTCCACACATGAATGTCGGGTTTCAAAATCCATAAGATTCTTACTAGCATAATAAATCACATGCTCTTGACCGTTGGGATTTTCCTGCACCAAAACCATAGCAATGGTAGTAGCGGATGCAGCAATATACAAGAGAAATCCCTTTGAATAATCTGGAGGGTGTATCACGGGTGAATGAGTCAGAGCATGTTTGAGATTATCAAAGGTGTGTTGGGCTTGGTCATCCCAAAAGAATGGGGTGTCCTTTTTAAGGAGACGCATATAACCGTGCGTTTTCTCTGCAAAATTGCACACGAAATGACGAAGAAAGTTTTCCTTCCCTTGCAAACTTTGGAGTTTGAGGAGATTGGTTGCGGCTGGTAGAGCTAAAATGGTGGAAATTTTCAAGGGGTCTATCCAGATGCCATCCCTGGAGACCACAAAACCTAGCAGACGTCCCGTCTCAACGTAGAAAACAAATTTATGCAGATTGAGTCGTATATTATAATGACGACATCTTAGGAAAATGTTTCTAAGATTACCAGGGTGGTCCTCCCATTGTTGTGAATGAGCAGGGAGGTCATCAAGGTACGGTTCAACAATATGCTTAATATCAGGAAACACATAGGACATCGCACGCTGGAATGTGGCTCCAGCATTTTTCAAGCCAAAATTTAACTTCCTATATGCAAAGGTTCCCCATGGGAAAATGAATGTCATCTTGTGCTGATCGGTGGGTAATATCTCAATCTGATTATAGCCAGAAAAGCCATCCATGAATGAAAAAATGACGCTTCCGGCACAGTTGTCGATAATCCGATTGATGTGCTAAGTAGGAAAGTTGTCCTTGGGACAAGCTTTATTCAAATCCCTAAAGTTGATAAAGACTCTAATGGTTCCCTTCTTTATATTGACAGGGACAACGTTCGATACCCATTCTGTCAGGGGTATGGGATAAATAAACCCGTCTTTGAGAAGTTTCTCTATTTCAGCTTTAATAGCTACGACCCTCTGTGGATGGACTTGCTTGAGTTTCTTCCTGACAGGTTTATCCATGGGATAGGTTTTAATTTCATGGACCATAATGGATGGGTCAATCTTCGCCATTTCTTCATAGGACCAGGAAAAAATATCACATAATTCTTTGAAAAGTGCCTTATATGCTTCAGATTCATCTGCCGAGTAGTTATTCCCAACATGAACATGCTCAATGGTACCAGGTTTGGATGATATGTCAATCAGAATTGTCTGTGTAATGTTGCAAAGGTTTCCTTCAGAAACTGTGTCTTGCAACAACATGGGACTTTGGGGTGCCTTGACAATATCAGCAGGAAACAGGGATGCATAATCATGGTTAACCAAACTGGTGTTGGGGAGGAACATGGATCTATGATGGTGATCCTCCAAAATGGACTCATCTGTATTCATGATATCCATAATGGACTTGTCAGAAGGAAAAGTCTCAGAGAGATAATCTAGAATAGGAAGGGGCGGTTCTAACCAGTAAGGTAGGTGGTAAGGATTCGAAGCCACTAGATGAAGGTCATCAGTGTGATCATCGGAAAGGGTTTGAATGGTGTCGTACATTTCTTCGTGTGGACTCAACGAGGTGGACTCAAAAACTTGTTTTCCCTTAGGATCATGGTCAAATGATGCAATCATATTGACTGTTGCGGTGTCCATGTTAGGAGGAGTGGATGGAAAAAACCCCATAAGGGATGAATCCTTCAACATGCCTACCCCAATCGATTGGTAAGGAGGAGGGGAATGGCCTAACATAGGGATGTTATTAGCTATAGAGGTAGTAACATTCAGCATACAAAAATCAAGCTGGTTGATGGTAACAATTCTCCCTATATGTGGAAATTGGACTGTTCGAAATACTATCGAAGTGACAACAGTCATGGCATAAAACCAATTTCTTCTTAGAAGGAGGTTGTAATCTAATGGGGCATCTACTACTTCTACTTGAATAGAAATAGTTTTTCCCCCAAGTTCGACTACAAGGGCTGATATGAGACCATGGGGTTGGAAACCTCGTCCATCAAAGGCTTTCAGAGTCGTAGGTGATGTTACAAGCTCGAGAGAGCCAAGATCTTTCCAACAAGATAGAGACAAAAATGAAGTCGAAGCTCCTTCATCTGGAATAATTCTAAAAATATTCTTTCCAACTACTTTTGTAATGATTTGAAAAGCAAGTTTATGAGGTAGCCTAGACTTATAGTTCTCAATATTGAAATGAATCAAATTAGTATTATCCAGGTCTAAAGTTCTTAACGCAGTTAACGAATTTTTGCGTTGTATAGGACAACTTTGGAGCACTTCTAAGGTAGACATTGCACATGGTTCCTGAGCAAGATCTTCAACTACATTATAAAATTGAGTAGCTTAGGCATTAGGGTTAAAAACAACCTTCCTAAGAGTACTCTTGGGTGGACGCAAAATCATGTTGAGAGTAGGCTTCTCGATGGTTAAGGGGACAGTAGACGAGGATTCTGGAGAACCAGTAGAGGGAGCTTTTCCTAAAGAAGAATGGTCTTCTTTATTGTTTGCGGGTTTGTCATAATTTTGACTTCGAGTTTGTAGACTAATGGTATCTGAGGACATCATATGAATTTCCTCTGATGAACTAGATTTACCCTGATTGGACATGTGGTCAATCAGTTTTTGTTGAGAGGGAAAAGAATCCATGAGAAATGCGGGTGCGGGATTTGATTTCAAAAATTGGGAGATTTTGTCTTGATGGGGACACTCTTTTGTGAAATGGTTACCTCCGCATAGTAGACATGGATATTTTGCTTTTCTTTTCCCTTTATTGTTATCATTGTTGGTTGGTCTTGGATTCTCCTGTTGGTTTCCAGGTTTTTTATTCTTATTTTTACCTTTCTTTTTATTATTGCCAGAGGTTTGAGTACTTTGAATAGAATTGACCTCGGCAAAAACCTTAGGATTCGAAGGAGTTGCGGTGGTATTCTAGGGTTTCTTGGCAGGTTTCGCTATTGATGGGGATTGGATTGAACCAACAATCCCATCAATAGGTACTTCTGCTGGTGGCTTTGTGGGATCGGTGCTTGGGAGAGGAGATTGAGTAATCAAGTCATATAGAGTTCCAGACTGGGAATAGACCAAGTCTAGATACTAGGCTCGACTAATGGCTTGCTCTTCAGTAACGACATCACCCATAGCCACATATCAGGCAATTGGAAGCAACAAAGATTTGGTAAACCAATCAGCTAATAACTGATCTGGAATAGGAGCCTTAATAATCCTTCTCCACCTTCTCCACTCATAGATATGATCGAATATGTGAGTCGAGGTGTTTTGTCACAGAGAAGTTAAGAGATCAGTACCCATTTCATAATGGACAGGGAGTTGAAAGTGTGTAAGAAACACGGTTGCCAAGGAGCCAAAATCCACAAACGAATGTTGTGGAAGTTCAATGTACCACTTTGCGGCTATATCGATCAAAGTTCGCTGAAAGAGTCATAAACAAACGGAATCATCCATGAGGGAGTTTGAAGAACACCACAGATGGAATGTCATGACATGGTTTTTTGGATCATCTCCCTGATTCCCATTGAACTTGGAATGTCCGATGGTAACTTTATCAGAATGGGAGGCCATGAAGGATTATGTTGAATGGGGTCATTAATCAACTTAGACAAGTCAGGAAAGTCCAAAGTTGGTAGGAAAGGTAACTGATGGTTAGGTTGCACATACTAGTAATATTGATATGGCATATATGTACTAGTAGGACTGTAAGTATACTGATAAACAAGTTATTGTGAGGAAGAACTACTAGAAAATCTTCCCATGGGGGGTTGATTTTTGGGATCAGGACCATTAAAGCCACCAGGGCCTCTAGTACCACCAGGACTATTGGGATCACTAGGACCACCAGGACCACCAGGAGGTGGACCACCAGACCCTTCGAGACCTCTATGAGAAGGGCCACCAGACCTCCAGGGCCATTAGAAGTAGAGCCACCAGGCCCCCTAGGACCACCAGGACCATAAGGAGGGAATCCACCAGGCCCTCCAGGAATATTACCCCCCCCAGGGAAAGGAACTCCATAAGGCTATCCTCCGGCACCTCCTGTAGTATGTATAGGTATCCCCCCCATAACTGGCATGTAAGACCAGTTAGGTTGCCATCATGGCATAAAAGTATTACTAGGGTATAAAATTCCAGCATACAACATTCCTATAAAGTTGGGTGGATAATTAATATTTACTATAGGTGTAGTATAACCATAACCCCTAGAGGATTGAGTGGTTACAGGTTGTTCCCCCAAGGGCTGACCTAAAATGGATGGGGATTAACCACATTAGTGTGGGTGGGAGGGACATAAACTGTAGATTGTTCTATACTAGAGGTCTGTCCTTGACTAGGGACAATTCTGGTGCTAAATAACGTAGGTCTTGCCGGGGGTTACCCCCCGACACTAGAAGGTGATGACGAAACAGGAATTGAAGGTTGAGCCCTAGGTGCAGAATACCTGGGAGGATTGGGAACATACATAATATAGGAGGGGTGGGGTTGGATGTTGGACCTGGGTTGTGTGGAGTCACTGTGCGATCTATAATCGATTCAATGGGTCTCATAGAATTGACAAGTGAACAATATCCCACAGGCATAGCTACGGAACGTTGTGGTGGTGTGCCCAATATATTATCTATTTTCTTTTCAATATCCTATGCATAGAGAATGGATGCCTGATATTTTCTACGTTCTTCTTCCTCTGGAGAGATTTCTTTAGTAAAGGTTAAATGGGTTCCAAATGAGGCAATCGCGTGTCCTATAGAAGTATCCCAAAATGGAGCATTGGGACCATAATCCAGACAGGTAGTATCATCAACATGACCTTCTATGGGAGAATGGAAAGAGGTATTTCCCCAAGAAGGTTGCTGGACCAAGGGAGGTGAGTGTGAAGGATATGGTCCTCCACTTTCTGCAACCACATTATCTCCCGCTTGGGAGGTGGTAGCAGCTCCTTGGTCGATAGCTTCCATTGGATTTTCTCCTAAAATAGGAATAAAATCGGGTGGAAAGCCTCGTACTCTTTTGGACTATATTAGCTCAGCCATTTTGTACAGTTCCTATCTAACCTAGGGTCTCAAAAAACTAGAAAACACACCAAAAATTTCCCTACTCAATCTATAGGTCAAACAAGCAAACTTAAATGACAGGAGGAGTTTAGATAGTCAGGTCTCTCACTAGGATTTTTAAGAAGGTGCCACTCGCGATATACCTCAAGGGTATGTGTGTAATAATCTCCCCAAATGTTGTTTTTGGTGTATGGATCCAAGAAAGACGACCAAAGGGCTTTTCTCAAATGGATAAGGTATCCTAGTGGGGTCTCCCGATATACTCAAGGTACATGGGAGCTCAAATCGGTAGTAGTGTTGTCTAATGCATAACCATACACAAGGGGCCTTCCGATATACAATCGAGTACGTGAAGTACCTTTTGATATACCTCAAGGGTACGTGAGAGGCCATTCGATATATTGATGGTACGTGGAAGAACCGTGCGAGTCCAGGGATGCAATGCAGATGAGTAATGATAGCTCCTATGCTTAACAACGCCCGAACACATCTCTAACCTATCACTCAAATTTCTATGTAAATTTTAACCTATAACTACCATTAATTTTAAAGTGGACGGTTAGGTGAATGCATGGAATTTTGACAGAAAAAGTAAAACCATGCATTATGCACATGCAAATATTTCACTTTACTGTTCATGGTATGCCTACCTACGGGAGGGAAAGAGAGTGTTTTCTTTTGTTTCAAAACCAAAAATTTCTGAACAAAAATCTTGAACTAATAAAATCAAAGACAAGCAACACTTTCCAAACTCATTTCTCTTTTCTAAAAGCAATCAAAAGGGGAAGCGTATCTTTTCCTAAAAGAAAAACAAGAAGTACACTACATGCATATGCACTCTATTTTTCAATTTTTCTTAAAACATAGATAAATCTAACTTAAAACTGCCATATTTTTTATTTTGATGAGATAGTACTAAATGAAAAAGAGGAAAAAGAACATAAAGAGCCTGAAAGCTTGTGAGGCCAATCAGAGATCCAATGTCTAATGCTTAATGATGATAATAACCTAATCTTATTAAAAAAATTTCTTTTTTAAAGAAGCAAAAAGAAGTCTTCTATGAAAACAAAAAATGAAATCAAGATGCTAAGAAATTTTTTTTCTTTCAGTCTATATAATAGAAATGAAAAGAGATCTCACTAACACCCTAAGCTTTTCAAAAAAAAAAAATCCTTTCACAATCACAACCAACAAGCACAAAAGTAAATGAACAATCAATAAGCCTAATCTAGCTTTTGAATTCTTCAATCAAACCAATCTTTCACCACAAAATTTCAAACCATAAGCATCAGATTCTGAAACAAAATCCTGACAGTGCAGGGCTGAAAGCAAATCAACTCAATTTTTTTTTCAAAAATGAGAAAAAAGTGGTCTTGGAACAAGGCCTACCTAGCACCGTGCTACAGGGATCTTGACAGAGCGGTTCTAGACCAGTACCGCTTCTGGATAATAGGACTCAGGCGGTGAAATTGCGTGCTGCTAACAGGGTTTAGGCGGTGGCACCGCTTCTTGCCAACAACATAAGAGCGGTTCCATGTATAGATCCAAAACACAAAGGAGAACGACAAATCAAGTTAGAAAAATGTCAGATCAAGGAAAAATTCGATAGATTGACGGTAAAAAAGAGCATAAAAGGTCGAAATAATTAAGATCTAGATAGATCTAGAAGTTTCAAACCAAAAAACACTGATTCAGATAGCAGATCTAACTGAAGAGATTTGGATATGGAGCCTATATTCAGACAAGAGTTGAAGAACTGAGGAAGAACAGATCAACTGATACATGTAACTATTCCCCAGTAGAGTTGCCATATTTGTAACTAGGAATATTTCACCTTCTACAGACAGAAGCTGTTCCTCTGGTCTGAATGGTTCAGATCCATAACAAATGAGTGAATGACAAAGGATGAAGACCCTCCCTGGATATCATAGACACCTGGAATGCTGCTTTGATAGTGAACCTGTGTACCTGCAAATAGATCAAACATGCAAACACATCAAAGCTACCAGAACATCATCTACTTATCCATTTTAGTGACTAAGGAATCTAACAACATGTACATGCGAAATCAAAACAACAGTAATGTGGGACGGAAATCATCTTTGCATTAAAGATGTATGGAGAAGCTTACAACCATTTCCTTAGTGTTGATAGAAATCTCCATTAAACCAACATCTCATCTCCATAAGCTCCAACTTTACTCTCTATGCTCTCCAATGGCTTGGATTAGGTAGTCAATCCAATAGCATAACAATACCTCTATAGTTCTCCCCCTCAACTATGGACATGAGCTTGTATTTATAAGGCTTAATGGATAGGGATAGTTGAGATATTTGTGGGTGAAGTGGCCTCTAAGATCCTATGATGGGGGATCTTGAGCTCAACTAACCCACTATGATAGGGATAAGGGAGGACACGAGTCTCATGATCTAGAAGCCTAGAGAAACTTCTCTTTTTCCCATTTTACCCCACGGTACTGCTTTTGTTCTCTTATGACATAGTGGTTTAGATAAGAAACGCTTATGGAATAAAGGCCATAGGCGGTGGCACCGCTTATGGAAAACATGATACAGGTGATGCAAGCAAGGTACCACTCATGGGACACAAGGCAAGCACGGTGCTGAGTTTTTTCATGTAATATTGACAAATAGGATAGGTTTCCACTCCAAGTTTTGGGATTAAGGATAAACATGGAAGTTAAAGGTCTTATCACATGGTGGTGACAGGATTTGGGTATAACACCTCCTTTTGGCACACTCGGAGTCCATTGCTGGGCCATACACTGTAAGCATCACAGTTGGTCCTTAGGAAATACTGGATATCTAAGTTTCAAGAGGAAGTTCCATGATCTCTACAACATCCGATTTTGCTCTACAAACCCTTGGCAATATACAAACTGAAGATCAACATGTCTCTACAAATTTGAACTGATACTACAACTTGCATAGATAGTTTCATAAGCTCTTCTATAGCTCATTGGAAATATATTTTTGTCATCTAAAATGGGTATTTTTTGGTTTTTCATTTACCTTCCTGGTTTGTGAGATATGTTGTTTGAAGCAACCTATGTCTATACATAATGCAACCTCACATACAGAAATGTCAAACAAGTACCATATAATCTATTGAACACATCAAAGGCTCTACCATATCTCATTGGAAATATATTTTCGTTAGCTAAAATGGGTATTTCGTGGTTTTTCATTTGGATCTCTGGTTTGAGAGATATCATCCAATGAAGCAACATATATTTGCAAAACCAGTGCGTGCATATCCCTTGAGATTAAGAAACTATTTTCTCACTCCTTGGGCCACCACAGAGGAACTATGTTATATGGATGGAAAGGTCTCTTTAATATCTCAAATGGGTCTTCAACAAAATTCAATTTCATCACCTGCATCAAAATATATGAATGGATCTGTGGTGAGACATCAACTTCACCAAACACCATTTTTTTTTTACTTTTATGAAATTATATTGTAATCATGGTTATGAGTCAACCACATAAATCCCATGATTATGTATTGTAATCATGGTTAGGGGTCAACCACACAAAACCCACAGTTATGGTTATGGGTCAACCACACAAAACCCATGGTTAGGGGTCAACCACACAAAACCCATGGTTAAGGGTCAACCACACAAAACCCACAGTCATGGTTATGGTTAGGGGTCAACCACACAAAACCCATGGTTATGGGTTAACCACTTTAAATCCTTCTCTTCATTGGAAATTGACACATTGTAATCATGGGTCTCTTTTTAGCATGAAATGATGGGGACCATCATTTTCTAAGGGGGGAAGAATGATCCGAATTTAGGGGGAATATGGTCTAAATTTGGATCTATGTGTCATAAAAGCATTAAATGGAGAGGCCACCCTCTCTCAATCATCATAAAACCAATGTAGAGGCCACCCTCTCTCATCCATGTTAATTGACAATCCATGGCTTTGTTCCATGGTATGGCTTCAAGGCACACTGCACCTCTCTCATCCATGGTATTTCACAACCCATGGTATTGCCCCAAGGCACATTGTAATAATGTTATAAAAAGGCTCTATCCTTTCTTAATAAAGAATTCAAGGATTGAAGGATTTTTGACATCCTACATTTTTCTCATTCTATTGAGTTATTGGGTTACTGGTTTTGAGTGCCTTTTCTTAGTATGGTTTGAGAGGTGAGGCCCAAAGAACCCTCTTTGAGCCTCACCCCTCCATGTGACCTATTTAATCTATGTAACGCTATGCATCAAATGATAACAATTTGCAGGTTTACTCCCATCCTCTCTCGACATCCAAGCCTCCTGGGTCTCAGCCCCCAAGATCCGGATCACATTTGGTTGTTGAGGATTTTGGGCTGGCCAGTTTGCTGCGGCATTGTTGGGAGAATTTGGTTGTTGACCACCTCCCTATGGTTGATTATTTCCTTGGTTCTGGGGTCGATTATTCCTGGCTTTCCCTTGTTGGTTATTGGGGGATAGCTGGTTGGGATGGTTTTGCTGTGCAAACACCTATCCTAATGGAGCAGGTGGAGCAGGGGCAGGGGCTTGAATAGCTTGCATTGGTGGTGCATAGTAGACTTTAGTGGGTACTGGTGCCACAAATGTGGGTATTTGTCATGTGTATTGCTTTGTTGGCCAAGCTAAGGCTTAGGCCTGCTGTGGTGGTGCAGGTTGTGCATAAGAAGTTGTGGCTCTAGACTGGGACATCATTCTTGCATAGTCCAGAGTTTGTTTTTGGTAGGAAACACTAGGGGTGTTGCTTGGTTGTGGTGGTATTGTAGGTGGTGTCGAACGATGCTGTGGTTGGTGAGAGACAGAACCTATGATGCCATCTGCAGCATGGGATGCCCTCGGTGCATCCTAGTAAGAGGTGCCTACACGGGGAGAATCTGGAATGATGGTGTAAAGGTATCTAGACTATGCATAGATAAGATCAAACTGTTGGGCTTTCAAGATGGCCTCCTATTTAGATTGGGGATGTTCAGATGAAACGTCCTTTGCTATAGGCGGTAACAAAGTTTTTAGGAATCAATCCAGGAAGATCCTGTCATCAAGTTGGATCTTGCACAAAATACGGCGTCACTACCACTCATGGATGTGGTCGGTTATGTGGGTCACAGTATTCTGGTGGAAAGATAACAAGATCTCCACCCCTTCATCATATCTAACGGGGAGTTGGAAATATTGCAGGAACATGAAAGCCAAAAATTTGAAATCTGGCTACTTGGCTTGTGGTAGCTCTCTGTACCACTTGGCTGCTGCACCTGTGAGAGTGCGTTGGAATAGTCTGAGCCTAATCGAATAATATACAATGCTATTTGATGAGAACCATAGGAGAAATGTCATGATTTGGTTTTGGGGGCACTTCCCTGCCTTCCCTTCAAACTTGGGAATGTCTGAGGGAAGCTTGGTTGGCATGGGAGGCCAAAAAGTTTGATGGCGGATAGGGTCATTTGTTAACCGAGCCAAGTCAGGGAAGTTGAGACATGCCATGAAAGGAAGGTTTGACCCAAGGTTGATGTGAGATGGGGCAGCAATGGTGGTGGGGTTTGCAGGGACATGATGCACCTACATAAATGGGGGTACTTATGGCACTGTTGTGGACGGGCCATTGCCCCCAAGTATGATAAAAGGAACTATGTGAGTGGAAGGACCACTGCCCCCATGTGTGACAGGAGGGGCAGTGTAGGTGGAAGGGCCACTGTCTCCATGTATCCCAAGTGGGACAGTGTGGGTGGAAGGCATATTTCCCCCATGTAATACAGGTGGGAAAACTTGAATGGTTAATGTGGGTGGTGGTAGCTGGCTTATGACGATTTGCATGACCATGCCGGGGCCACTGATAGAGGTGTTGGTGGTGGTGTGTGGTGTGGACATGGGTCCACTACCAATCACTACGCTGAAAAATGGATCTGAGTTTGCACCAGCCATGGGGATTCATGGTGCAATATGCAAGTATGGCTCAGATTGGTATGATTTTGAGTCTAAATTAGAGGCTGTGTGGCCTTTTGATGGTGTAGAGGGTCATCGGGAATGGTCTCGACGGTGTTGGTTCAAGGAACTGAACTATGGTGGGTCACCTCTCAGGCGTGAGGAAGAACATGGGCAATCAATCGTGTCTCATTTGTATGTCAAAATGGTGAAATATGGTGATGATATCTGGACCCCGATTTTAATGGCTTCCTATTGGCTTCAGGTGGTCACTCGGCCACCAAGACTGCCAAAAGACAACGCTTGGATTTTTCCTGATGGCAATGTTAGTCAATCGGTGGGGGTCGTTGCCCGTTTCACTTGGAAATTCCTCTCAGCAGCTAGCTACTTTGGGGTTCCCATGGTACTCCTCACAATGAGTTTTTGGGATGAGCCCAAGTACTTCCCACAGTTAAGGAAGTCAGGGACTTATGTCCTCAAAGACTACATATGTTTGACTTAGTGTAAATTATAATTTTTAATGGTTCACTTAGCATCATGAACTGAGTTTGGTTGTTTTAAATGGTATGGTTTGTGTGTATGTATTTTGTCTTTCTGTTATGCTTAGTGGCTGCTTAAATGGTTTATGAATATTCCACAGAGTTTAGAACATTGTCGATGAAAGTAGTAAATGATAATAAAAAATTTAAACATGTACCATTTGTGAATCTGAACTATGATAGCCTGACTAGGTGACTGCCTTGCACCTGTATTTCTCGTCAACTAGGAAAGGGTGTTGGGATCTCAACATAATGGGACTAAGCCCATTCGTAGATCCACATGTCACCCTCTGGATGTAAGGTCGATCAACATGGAGGACGTTGAGCGTCGTGAGAAGTCCTTCCTCCTCTACCCCCTCTACCTTTCAAGTCACCTGCTTTTAGTGGCTTTGAAGAATGATAGGTGAAGTGCCTATTACTATACGAGCTTCACCTTTCGTCTTATCCCAAAATACCTCGAGGGGTGATGACTGCGTAGAGGAGGAAGGGCTAGGCAAGATGTTGATTTTAATTACAGTAATTTTTAATCAATCTTTGATCATGTTCATTAATCCATTAACCATTTAATTTACCATTGATTTACACATGCTACAAATAAAATGAACAAATACTACAAATAGAACCAGATTTGATGGACAGAGGCGGCTGAGCCGCACTGACAGTTCTTAATTTTTAAAATTTCAGAATCTAAGAGACAGATCGCTCCTTTTGGGGCAAATGTGGCTAGGGGGTCACCAAATTTTCCCAAAAATAGGCGAGGGGGTCACTCAAAACCTGCAGACAGAAGCGAGCTGGCTTCTGGGAGGGGGTTTCACCTTTCGAGAAAAAATGGGCGACCTGGTCGCACCTGTCGAGACTGAATGAGCGACTTGGTTGCACCTTTCAGCTCGATAAGAGCGACTTGCTCCGAAAGGTGAATTTTTTTGATCATGAGTCAGACCTGGTCGACAGTAACCTGTACTGTGGCCAAATGGGCTCAGATTGGCCTTGAGAAGGCTCGGCAGTAACTAGAAATGCAAAAAAATAGAGATCAAACCTAGATTTGACAGAAATTTAAACTAGGGTAAGAAAACAGAAATAAAAACTGAAACTTGTAAAAACAATCCATGGATCCTATGGGATTGACTTGGTATGGTCGCCAGTTCTGTAGCAGGGATTTCTCCCTTACTACACGGCAGGAATGGCTACCTTCCATCTATAGGACGGAAGGGTAGGGTTCCATGTAGTTACGCAAGAAAAATGAAATAGAAATCAAATAGAACAGAAATACAAAGAAAAACCATCTACACAGAAGGTTATGGGTTAAGCTCCAAGACCCTGCATACAACAATGGAGACCTGCAAGAACATGTTAGGCCATAAAACCCGCAAGCAAAAATATGTTAGAAAACCAAAAATAAATAACACAAAATAGGAATTATACCTCCTATGGGTGGAAAT
This sequence comes from Pseudotsuga menziesii, assembly GCA_001517045.1. Classification (NCBI taxonomy): domain Eukaryota; kingdom Viridiplantae; phylum Streptophyta; class Pinopsida; order Pinales; family Pinaceae; genus Pseudotsuga; species Pseudotsuga menziesii. The sequence goes on from LPNX010803253.1 coordinate 71,038, forward strand.
GGGCCACCATGCCCTAGCTTGGAGAAGCACCTCTCTTGAAAATGGGGGAGCTATGGATCTATGGGAGAATGGATGAGAGGGAGGGTGAATGGCTTGAGAGGAAAATGGTCTCAAGGTACTCACTCATGCAGCATAACAGTATGCAAGGAAGGAATGTTTTGAGAGTGACCCCCACCCCTCTATTTATAGGTTTTTTAGAGTTCTAAGCCCCTGGTCAGGGCTTTAGCGCCTTTTTTGGGTTTTTAGCCCCTTTCACTCAATCTTTAGCTCTTGTGGAGGTTTTAGGCTCCTTTGAGGGGTTTTAGCCCCTTTTTGGAGGCTTTAGCCCCTATGAGAGCTATTTTGGCTCTTTTTAAGGGATTTTAAGCCCTTTTGCATATTTTTGAGCCTTTTTGAGGGTGTGGGGGTCAAATGGGGTCAAATGAGAGTCATGTATGGGTGTCCTTGGGTGGTGTAGGCCATGTAGAGGTGAGTGCGGGATTTTTTGGGTTAACACAGAAGGTCCCATCCCGGTAAAAAATAGGGAATCAAGATGTAAAAGGTATGTAAAAAGGCTATTGTTGGATAGACATGAGATAAGCTCAATCTATATGGATGATAATCAAAGTAAGGAAAGCCAGCATAAGGCTCAATAAGGAAAGAAAAAATCATGATAATGCAATTACAACTTTACATATACAAGGGAGTCTCGGGGGAATGGCCAACATAAAGTTCAAGAGGAGTATGAGGCTTTTGCTAAAAGACATGGTGGTACTATACAAAGGACTCCCACACCCTAAAGGAGAAATGTCAGCATGGGCACCAAATGTGGTACAAGATCTAACTAGGGTACCCATGTATGGGAAAGCTCTACAATTCACATAATGTCACTTCTAAGAGCAGCATGAAGGTTCCATGACAAGATGGAATGGGTTCGTACCTAGGGTTAAGATGAAACAGTCATAAGGTCATGCAAAATTAAAGCATATGTGAAATCCTAACCTATATGATAGTTTAGACATAATACTTGTGACAGGCATGAACGGGTTGAAACCTCAAATATAGAGTGTACAAAAAATGGACCCTACATGACAACAATATTAGTCCAAAACAGCTGGAAACAACCAGTAAAGAGTCCAAACTATAGGCCACAAGGAGGATTCACCATGACAACTGCATCCAAAGGAAACAATGAGGTGGGCGATGGGACATAAAAAGGAATGTAAAGTGTAGACCCAACGTTCATGTATATACTACCACCCTTGTGAGGGTGACCATTGGTGTAAAGACCAATTGAAGGGAATAAAAATCCTCCACAAATGGAGTAGATGATGGAATATGACCATTCCCAAATCCATGAGCACGGTAAGGGGCTGTGTTGTCCCCAAGTCCAACACCAAGGTCTGTACTAGGACTAATGACGGGTGACAGGATACTAGGCATGTTGAAAATAAAAGGATTTGAACTCAAGAGAGCATAAATGTACTCAAGGAACCATGATCCCAAAGGCCAACTAGCGCATAAAGAGAACACTCCTAAGAAAATCTATAGCCAAAATGCAAGCAAGCCAAGGGGAGGATAAGTGATCTCCTGAATGCAGCAGGTATGTATCACCTAGGAGAGGCTTGAAACTCCCATACACTACAAGCGGAGGTATGTAACCAATTATATTGGCCCTCAGGTTCAACGCGTAAAGAGACTATGCCGTTCGACCCCTACCTGGCCATGACACCTGTAGAATAACCTATGCAAATAACCCCTTGATACCTAGGTAAGGAAACTAAGGTCACCTCAATATAACCAATGCTTAGGTGGACATTCACAGGCGGGATCGATCGTATGGGTAGGGTAGCAAAGCCCGAAACTCAAAAAAGCCCCCAGATACGAATGTGATCTCGGAAATATCTCTGGTGCTCATAGAAAGTGACCAGGGGTCATCCCAATCACAATTGCGTGCACTGCCTCGTGCTTAACTCCTGTTTAAGAGGAGCGTCCTGAGAAACACTAATTATACCAAGGGTTTCCCTCTCTCACTTGGACATACACCTAATTTTTGTGTTTAGTGGTCTTGGAGAATTGACTTACAATGAACTATTCCAAGACCCTAAAACCTAATCCTATTGATTCACCCTATAAAATAAAAGAGTGTAATTCATTTTATTAAGCATTGATTTTAATTGGCTGTGATTACTCAAAGGGAAATGGTTGTGCAACTAATGAATTTATGACTCAACAGTGAAGTAAATATGCACACCTAACAAGCAATGCCAAGTGCAATGTGTAGAATGAAAAACAAGGTATGCCACTACATGAGATGAAAAAATATTCATTCCCTTCCCGAATTCCAATGCAATCCTTCCTATATGAAAGCCTAAATACAACTCTCATCCAAGCAATCCAATGCAAATACCTCCTCAAGTCCATATGCAAAAAATGCAACTACTTTGTATTTTTCAATATAAAAGAATGAAAAAAACAATAAAAGTCATTTAAAACTCTCAGCCTCTGCAGCAAGTATAAAAAACAAGCTTAGCAAGACACCGAGACAAAAGAAAGTAATGCACTAATGGAAAAACAAAAAGATAAATGACTAGAAATACGTTCAAAGAAAAATCAATGAAAAAGCGGTCTCTGGTCACAAAAGAAGAAGTCAATAGACAACATCAATACCTAGGAAGACCCAACCACACTCATAACCCACCCAATTGTTGATGTAATTGTAACTTCAGAATGTATTCACTTGTATTTCTTATGTATTGTAACCCAATGTTTATTCCGGGATGTATTTTTAATGTACTTGAGTCATGTCATGCCCCTAGGTTCCTATCGGGAGTTTCTATAATGTAAACAAGTCATGTCAAGTCAAGGTGGGTAACCCTCCTATTGTCTAAGGGTTAAAGTCCCTGTAGTTCTGGGGCACTAGGGTTATTAGACTCACCTAGTGAATTTAGCCTTAGTTAGGTTTAGTCAAGTCGAGAATCAATATTAATAGAGAGCTAGCCTCTCTATTTATCACACACTCACTCACACTCAGTTGTAGCGCATAGCTGAGGAAGAGAAAGACACTGGGGCAAGGAAGAAAGAGGTTACTGCTGTCGGGAGATCATCTTACTATTTTGGGTTTCACTTTTGGTCCTAATTCTATCTCTGAGGAAGTTGCAGGGTTTTCTCCATTTATGATTTCCCGAGGAAAAACACTGTGTTCATTGTCTCTTGTGTTTGAGTGTTGTGCTTGTTTTTCTATCAGTTAAAGATCCTAATGATATGCTAGCTTAATGATAAAAATCTAACATTGTATCAGAGCTAACCTGAGAAGAAGACAATTTGCAGCTGCAGGAACTAGGGCTTCCTACTTTGTGGATCTCTCTCCACATATTTTCAGCAAAAGAAGGTTGGAATAACTCTCCTCCTTAGGGCACATCTTTCTGTCGAAGCAGAATCCAATTCTGAGGTTTTTCAGTTTTGGACCCGACACTACTGTCGAAAATTAGGGATTTTCATAGAAGTGGATTTTTTTAGTGAGCCCAGGCCTAGATTGATATCCTCCCCAAAATAAAAGTTAGGGATCAAAATCAAAGCATTTGGTTGGACAAAACTCCAGAAAAGAAAAACCCTAATCTGCTCCTGAACCAGCACTGCAGGATTTCAGCTCCAAATCCAGATCCGACATCTTGACATGGTAAGATCTAAATCCTTTGTATTTCCATTTGAGGTTCTCACTTAAGAAGTCTCCTCATACCAAGCTTGATGAAAAGCTTGAGGGAGCTGATAACTTCTGAGCCTAGAAGTATAGGATCTCCCTAGTCCGAGAAGAAAATGAGTTAGACTTCTATATCAGTGAGGAGTTTCCAGTTCCAGAGGGAGATGAGGCTAAGGCCTTACATAGGAAGAAGTTGGTTATGGAAAAGAGGATCATTGCTGATTCTATCAAGGATCACCTCATACCACAGGTGTCCTCCCTCAAGACACCTAAAGCTATGTTTGATTCCCTAACCAAACTGTTTGAAGGGAAGAACATCAATCGGAAGATGACTCTAAGGAACTAGTTGAAGAATGTAAAGATCCATAATGAGGAGACCATCCAGTCATACTTCACAAGGGTCTCCCAGATCAAAGAACGACTAGAAGCAGTAGATGAACAAGTGGAGAATGTAGAAATTCTGATGACAACCTTGAATGGCCTCCCTAAGTCATGGGATTCTTTCATCCAAGGAATCTGTGTTAGGAAGAAGTTAGTCAAGTTCAATAGATTGTGGGAAGAATGTTCACAAGAATAAGCTCGAATAGCAGCTCGAGAAGAAAATATGGGAAGTGAAGATCAAGCTCTCACAGTACACTCCAAGAAAGGAAAATGGGAAAAGCATCATCACCAAGGTAAGCATTATCATCAGAAAGGTTCATCTAAACTCAGATGTTATACATGCGATGAAATAGGACACTATGCTAGAAACTGTCCCATGAATAAGAATGGATCCAACAAGAAGAGGAACTCTAAAACAAGACATCATGCTCACACTACTGAGGATGATGATCCTCTCAGAAAGAAAGTAAAATAAGAAAGTGAAGACTCTTCAAGTGAAGATGAATATGTTCTGATCTCTGCTCTCACAGGAACTATCACTCATGGAAGCAAATATTGGCTTATTGATAGTGGGGCTTCCAAACACATGACAGGTTTCAAGGAATCCTTTGAGAAACTATCAGAACATAATTCTCCCCATAAGGTGAAACTTGGGGATGACTATCAATATCCCATAAAAGGAGGTCATTCGAATTGAATGAGTGGGTGTAGCTTCACTGATTGTAAGCCACAGTAAACACACTAGTTAACCAATTGATCAAGTGCTGATTGACTCAACTGAGTCCTAACTGAAGTCAGAGCACAATGAATGACTAAGTCTAACTGAAATTATCTCAAACACATGTCACTGCATGCCTACCAACAAGTGGTAGCGCATCATTAACTCCAATGAACCCCGATGACGTTAACTGAAGTCAAACTGGCCATCGGAGGTGGTTGGAGGCACCCCTATTGACTCCAGTTCATTTAATATTAATAAAATAATCAATATAATGAATGGAGGTTCCTTCACCACTCATCTTAACTGATTGTAACCATCAGTTAGAAATTAGGTGCATTTATGACACTCATATCACTACCGGAGTGCTCCAGTTAGCCTCCCAAAATGAAGGAGAAGGCTAGTTGGCCTCCTTGACTGAAGGTAGGCATGGGTGTGCTCATGCCGATGTCATAAAATGCTCCTCTAATGCCAATTAAGTCAATAAAACTTAGGATAGTGGTTTAACAAGGCCAAATTGACCAAATTAAGTGTGCATGGTGGGTAAATGTATCCAACACCCCCCCCCTTAAGCTATAATGAGGACAAGTAGAAGCATGAAATGATAGGGCCCCAGCAACTGAGGCCATAGGTCACACTGTACAATAATGAAACTCAAACAATGCTAAAAAAATAAATCTAAGTGAGGAAAAGATGGAAAACCCAGTGGGAAAATCCCCCCCCTCAATATGAACACTAAAAGTAGTATGATCACCCTGATGAACTCACCCACAATAGTGAATAGAGGTAAGTGAAATTATTTTCTGAAAATCTCTTGGTGAATATGTCTGCAATCTATTCATCAGTCGGGCAGTATTGCAGAATGATGGTCCTACCATGCACTAACTCTCTGATGTAGTGCATGTGTATCTCTACATGCTTGGTCCTCTACCTGGTAACTGGATTTGTGGATATCTTAATAGCACTTTGATTTTCACAAAAGAGGACAGTGGACAAAGTACTACCAAGATAAAACTCTGAAAGAATTCCTTGCAACCAAACAACTTGGATGCAAGCATTCACAGCTCCTCGGTTATCGGCCTCTGCTGAAGACAATGCTATGGCATCCTACTTTTTTCTAGACCAACAAATGGGGCCACCAACAAACATGAAGACATATCTAGAAGTATACTTTTGATCAATAGAATCACCCACCCAATCAAAATTTGTGTAACCCACCAGCTCTAGCTTGGAGTCTGTAGCATAGTGAATGTCGTCGGTCCTGGTTCCCTGAATATACTAGAGGATCCTCTTGGCTGCCTTCCAATGAAAATCATGAGGCTGCTGCATGTATCTTGAAAAAACATTCATGGCATAGCAGATATTAGGCCGATAATGATTCAAGTAGAGCAAGCTACCTATCAGCTGTCGATAAATAGTACAGTCCATGGGAGGTGCGCTTTTTCCTTCTTCAAGGTTGATCCCTAAAAAGAAAGGGAATGGAGCAGCCTTACATTCATCCATGCTAAAATTTACTAACAGGTCTGATATGTATTTTGACTAAGTGACCATTATCCCATCAAAATTTTGCTCAATTTCGAGTCCCAGAAATTGCTTCAAGAGCCCCAAATTGCTCATTTCAAATACATTGTGGAGAGCAGTTTTGATGGCTGAAATAGAAGTAACTGTGCTACTTGTAATCAGTAATTCATAAAAATATAAAAAAATAATAATTAAATTACCATCAGACTTATTTATATACACATTTGGATCTGATTTACACCTTTGGAAGTTTTGCGAGAGAAGGAAGGCATCCATCTTGGAATACCATTCTCTTGGGGCCTGTTTTAACCCGTAAAGTGACTTTTTTAGCTTGCAAACCAAATATGGATCAGAAATGTAGCCCTCAGGCTGCTTCATGTATATCTCCTCATGAAGATATCCATGCAGAAAGGCAGAATTAACATCCATATGATGCACTTCCCAGTGCTTAGATGCAGAAATTACCAAAACTAGGCAGATGGAGTCCATTTTTGCAATCGGTGCAAAAGTATCATGGTAGTCCACACCTTGTATCTGGGAGAAACCTTTTGCTACTAGAATTTCCTTATATTTTTAGGTTCTATCATCAGCATCAACCTTATTCTGAAACACCCACTTGGATCGAACCAATTTCCTCCCCGAAGGAAGAGAAACTAGATCCCAAGTAATGTTTTTTCTGAAGAGAATTCATCTCTTCATCCATGGAAACTCGCCATATCGGATCCTTCCAAGCATGGTAGTAAGAATTAGGGTCTGACCTTATCATCAAATAATAATATTTGGACAGAAAATAATCAGGACAAGAGAGCACAATACCTGCTCTTTGGAAATCAGACCGGGTTCTCCTTGGATCATTTGGATTTCCAATGTTATCTCCTGCGGAGGAGAGTGTCTGTCGGGCCCAAGTTTGGAGATGATTTTGTACTTCAGGTTATGATTCATAATATGATTTTTTTTGTACATTTATATCATAAATCAGAGGATCCAAATCAGGGTCATCACCCCCAATTACATCATCCAAATATTCAGTAGAATAGGAAGGAAATTTAGCAGTTTTCTCCTTCACTAGTTCTACCTCCTGAAGAGGCTCATCAAAATTGACAATCCTTTCAATGATGATCTGTTTTGTTTTGATATACAGCAGATTGAAACCTTTTGATTCATCAGGATATCCAATAAATAGACATTCTATGCTTTGCGGTTGCAAATCCCTCCTTTTATCAAGTGGAATTCGGGCCCATGCAGTGGACCCAAACACCCACATATTCGACACATTCAGCTTCTGTCCGAAGTATGCTTCAAAAGGGGTATTCCATTTCAAGGATGAGTGTGGAACTCTATTCTGAATATATTCTACAGCATGCATGGCTTCATCCCACAAATTTACAGCCAACTTCTTTGATTCCAACATATAGGTGGTCATCTCCTTGAGAGACTGATTCTTCCTCTCCGCTACACCGTTCTGCTGGGGAGTGTAGAGGACTAAATGTTGGATATGAATACCACTTTGGGAACATATATGTAGTAAATCATTACTGACATACCCTCCTCCATTATCATATCTCAATATCTTAATCTTTTGTCCAGATGCATTCTTAATCAGGGCCTTCAATTCATTGAATTTTTCCAAGACTTTTGACTTCTTTTTGATAAAAAAGACCCATGTGTATTTGGAAAAGTCATCAATGAAAGTCAAAACGTACCTTGATCAATTCATGGATGTGATAGGCATGGGACCATTGATATCATAATGTATCAGTCCCAAGATGCATGATGCTCGGCTTGCCTTCCCCCGACCGAACTTATGCTTAGGGTGCTTTCCAACAACACAACCCTTGCAAATTCCAATGGTAGCTTTGATGACTGCGAGGCCTTCAAACATAGAATTATTCTGTAATTGATGCAAGTATTTGAAGTTTAGGTGGTCAAACCACTCATGCCACAGTATACTAACTTCATTTCCATGAGGGAGAAATGTGGTGGGCTTTGCATCCGCCACAAAATGGGAGAAATCATAGGATTTTGCATGATGGTTTGCAAGGCCTTTTGCTACAAGATTTCTAGATGCAAGTTCTATGATCTCTACATCATCCAAGATAAAGGAGACTCTCTTGGGAACTCCCATATGTGTCATTTGATAAACACTTAGGAGGTTTGATGCAAGAGATGGTACATATAGAACATTGGAAAAATAACCATGCTCAAGATCTACAATACCTTGTCCTTTGGATATGATTGTGGAGTCATCTCCCATGTGGATGGGAATGGATTTTCCGATCTCCAAAGATGAGAAGGAGTCTCTTTCAGCCATCATGTGGTTCGAAGCTCCAGAATCTATCAAGAGTGCTTTGGACTTTGAAGTGCTTTCCATGAGGGCATGACCTCTTCCATGTTGTGGTTCCTGATCTTGCTGATCTCTCCTCCGAAAGCTTTCCGGAAGATTGATGTTATTTTTCTTAAGAAGAGAAGTAGTTTCATCAAGTTTATTTTTCATGCAGGCATGTTCAGGGTGGAAGCCCTTCCCTCAGTATGAACACTTAAATTTTTCCTTCCCATGATGCCCTTTTCCTTTGTTCTTCTTCGAGTCGGAAGGCTCTTCATGCTACTCATTTTCAACTTTAGGCTTAGGAGGTTCAAATTTGGTTTTTGGGTTCTTCTGCTGCTTTCCTTTACCCTTTAGATATTTGGGCCCCAAGACATAGAGGGCTTGATTGTGGGAAGATCTGATGATCCCCATCTGGACAAGCTTATCATGTTCACTTGTTAGGGAACCAATGAAGGAATTGAGTGAAGGAATATTCCATCCAGGGGATGTGAGCTTCCCCACATGGAATGTAGAGACAAGCACTGAATAATCAGCTCCAAGTTTGGAGAGTATGGCGAGGATGAGCTGATCATCCTCCTTCTCCACCTTACATTGCTTCAACAGTAAGACAATGTGCTTGAACTTTGTGGAAAAAACATTTAAGGTCTCGAATCTGGAAGGATGGAGAGACATCAACTCGTTTTCAAGCTGGTATACTCTCAAATCATCCTATTTTCCATACAGGGTTTCCAATTTGTCCCAAATTTTCTTTGGAGTCTTCAATCCCAAGAGATGGAAAAGAAGATCCCAGGAAATAGAGAGGCACAAGAATCAGAATGCTTCATCTTTCTTGTTCAAGAATCTAGCTTTGTCTATCACAGGAGTAGGCTCTTGTTCAGTGTACATAGTAACCCTATAGAGTCCTCTGGCATGTAGCTGGATCTCCATGTCTTCTTTCCATGAATGGAAATTGAACGGAGTCAAGAGTTCTACTGAAGAAGCCATTTCAAACTGTTGGAGCGAATGCTTTCACCTATTAAAACCTACAAATCACAACAAAAGGGGCACCGTAAGGTTGAAAAGCCTACACATTTTAGTATTTCATCACACCCAGCATAGTTGATCAAGCAAGCTTGATCAACAATTCCTTTACTTGGGGTATTAAGTAGTAATCCTTGGCTTCTGGTGCAGTGCTGGAATTTTGAGCTTTTGCTCAATTTTTCATGCAAGATTTGTCAAAAACCATGTTTTTGAGAGATCTGAGCTTTGTCCTTCCGTGAGCTCTGATACCATATTAATTTTTCACAATGGTCTAGGAACTAAAAACACAGTCTCACAAAGAATTCAGACAATTAAGCATAAAATTGGAAAAATGGTGCTGCAATGGGAGTAGCAGCTTTGTATAATCAATAAAGAATGAGTAATACAATAAAATGATCATGCAATATGCATGAATTCCAAGACAATTATAATTCCCAAGGATTTCATTCGAATTGAATGAGTGGGTGTAGCTTAACTGACTGTAAGCCACAATAAACACACTAGTTAACTAACTGATCAAGTGCCGATTGAATCAACTGAGTCCTAACTGAAGTTAGAGTGCAATGAATGACTAAGTCTAACTGAAAGTAGCTCAGACAAATGTCATTGCATGCCAACCAACAAGTGGTAGCACATCATTAACTCCAATGAAACCCGATGAGGTTAAATGAAGTCAAACTAGCCATCAGAGGTGGTTGGAGGTGCCCCTGTTGACTTCAGTTCAATTAATATTATTAAAATAATCAATATAATGAATGGAGGTGCCTTCACCACTCAGCTTAACTGATTGTAACCATCAGTTAGAAATTAGGTGCATTTATGACACTTAGATCACTCTCAGAGTGCTCTAGTTAGCCTCCCCAAATGAAGGAGAAGGCTAGTTGGCCTCCTTGACTGAAGGTAGGCATGGGTGTGCTCACGCTGATGTCATATAGTGCTCCTCTGATGCCAATTAAGTCAATAAAACTTAGGATAGTGGTTTAACAAGGCCAAATTGACCAAATTAATTGTGCATGGTGGGTAAATGTCTCCAACATCTACTTTGGGCATGTCTCTGTCTTGTTGGAGAGCCATTGGTTCTCCAGAAATCAATCATTCACATACTACACTAAAGGCCTTTGATGGTTAGGGATTTAAACCATATGGATTACTTCCCTCTCTCCATATTGAATCGGGGGGGG
>LPNX010803273.1:3408-15812 GCA_001517045.1 Pseudotsuga menziesii
GGACCATTAAGAAACGAGATAACAAGTGGAGTCCCCACTTGCCGTGAATCTAGTCAATGTAGTTGTGTTTCACTGACACCTTCCTGTTGTGACTTATGAGTCTACATGTTTTGTTGTTGATGATGTGATTCATGTTATTTGACTAATGTTGTTATTCTTTTATTTTGACAATATTATATAAATCAGTGAAAGATTCACCAGTTTTTACAATTTTTTATAATGAAGTTAAATTTTCGCCAAGTTTTTACAACATTATATAATAAAATGAAAGATTCGCCAAGATTTTACAATATTATATAATAAAATTAAAGATTCACCAAAATTTTACAACATTATATAATAAAATAAAAGATTCGCCAAATTTTTTATATATACATATTATATTATTGATAAAATCGCCTTCAACTTTTCCTATATATCGGAGAGATTCGCCCAATTTTTATACATATAATTCTAGGGGGGGTTCTTAAAATCATCCCTGGTCTTTTTCTATTTAGATTTAATGTATTTTTTTTTTTCTTTTGGTGCCACGGGTTTGACTTTTGAGGCTATACATTTCCATTGCAAAAATGCCAAAGGAATTGGACCCATTTTGGAAATATGCTGACCCTGAAGATGGAACAAACCAACAATGATTGAATTGCAAATTGTGCAGGCAACATATGACAGGAGGCATCAGCAGGTTGAAATACCATTTTGAAAAACTCCATAGCCATGATGTGGGGCTTTGTAATGCAGTTACCCCCAAGACTATGAGAATCACCCATGATGGAATTCACTCGAAGGATAGAAAAAGGGAAGATTCAACTACAAATAAAGCTGAATTTGTTGTAGGTGGAGTGGCTAGGACTTCAGGGACATATGATCATCCCACTGAGGGTAGTGTTGGGGGCTCCACGACCATGGATTCACCTTCCGTGAGGGCTGTCTCTTTGTTCCATGGACTGGAAGTGGTGCTCTTGAACCTTCCATCGAGTCGATGGTTAAAAAAAGGGAGAAGGAAGAAGCATATAGGCTTATGAAGAGGGTGCTTTTCTGGAGTGACTTGCCTCTTACGATAACAAGAAACAATCCTTCTTTTCAACCTATGTGTGATGTCGTTGCTATTGTTGGCCCAAGGTACAAGTGCCCTACATATGAGGAGATTCGAGGGCCAATTCTTCAAGCAAAGAAGAAAGACATCAACATTAGATTGGAGGACTTCAAACACTCATGGGAGATCTTTGGATGCACATTGATGTCTGATGGTTGGACAGATGCGAAGGGTAGGACCCTTCTCAATTTCTTGGTACATGCCCTAAAGGTACCATGTTTATCAAATTCGTTTATGCATCGACACATGTAAAAGAAGCAGCATTGTTATGTGAGTTGTTGGATGGGGTCCTTCAGGAGATTTGGATTGGACAATGTGGTGCAAATCATAATAGATAATGCGGCTAATTATGTGGTTGATGGTATATTTCTTATGGAGAGGCACCCCTCACTATTTTGGAGTCCATGTGCTACACATTGTATTGATTTGATGGTGGAGGATATGGGGAAAATTCCCTTCATCAAGGAGGTTGTTGATCAAGCTAGGAGTATCACAAAATTCATATATAAACATGCTTTGTTTCTTAGCCTCATGAGGAGATGCACAAGAAATAGGGAATTTTTGTGCCCTAGAATCACACGATTAGCCACAAACTTCATTTCTCTTCATTCTTTGCTTCGAGTTCAATTTGAGTTGACGCAAATGTATATTTGTGATGAGTGGCAAGATTGCACATATAACATGAGAGAGGATGGGAGAGACATTGCTATATTGGTTTAAACAAACTCATTTTTGGAAGGAGTGGAGGAAGTGTGCTCAATCAGTTAACCTTTGGTAAAGGTTCTGAGATTAGTTGACAATGATAACCCGCTATGGGTTATTTGTACGAGGCCATGGATAGGCCCAAAGTGTCTATTTGGTCTTATTATATGGGGAAGGGTACCCCTGGACACAATAGACACATGATGCTATGGGATTTGATTGATACGCGATGGACTGGGATGCTCCATCAAACTTCATGCAACTACACTTTTCCTCAACCCCGCCTTTTCCTACAAGTGTAAGTTTGATTTTGATGAAGAGGTGTTGGAAGGGCTTATCATATGTATTAATAGGATGGTACCTAATTTTGAGACTCGCACAAGTGTTACTCGTGAGATGGAGATGCATCGAGAGGCTACTGGACTATTTGGCTATGCCGATGCTATCCATGCAAGGACCATTTTGACTCAAAGTAAGTGATTACAAATTAGAATTTATTTAGAACTTCAAATTTTTAAATTTTAATTGTGTTTTATGATTTATCATTTTATTTGAAAATCATAAATTTGAATTATATAATATGATTCTCTTTCTTTCTTGTTTATTGTAGGTGTTAGGTGGAGGACATAGGTGTAAGGGCACCAAATTTTAAAAAAATTGCCATCCGAGTCCTCAACCAAACCTGTAGCTCTTCTGGATGTGAGCGTAATTGGAGTGTATTTGATAAAATACACTCAACTTGAAACACACCATGTAAGAGCTTTATCAAAGTAATTAAATTCATTGTAATTTAAGATCCTCTTTCATATTGTTTTCCTCTAGCCTCAAGAGTAAAGACTCGTTAAATATTTTTTATCACCCTCTTATAGGTTGGATTTCCCACGCCTGAATGAATTGGTGTATGTCCACTACAATCTTCGACTGTGGATGAAGCAAGTGGAGAAATCACCCGATGTGGATGCCATTTTCTTGGACAATATTGATGTATTATGCAAGTGGAGGGTGGAGGTTGAGTTACCTATCATGGAGGAGGCACCTGCATGGTTAGATGAGGAGCAGCAGTAGCAGGGGCATGAGGAGGAGGAGAAAGAGGAGGAATAAGAGGAGGACGAGGAAGCGAAGCACTTTGACCCAAAGGACTTCATGGAGGGTGATGTGGCTTCATCGGCACCACCTTCTACAATGGTTGATGTATCTAGTCCCCCATTGGCACCAAGTACCACAACTCTCTATTCAACATCTAGTGTAGAGCCAGGACCCATCTAGTGTAGAGTAGGCCTGAAAAACATCCCATGATCTTTTCCCATAAAAGGGGAAGAGGGCATTGATATCATAGACAGATAGTTAGCTGCTAGTTTTGTGATGTCATTTTGTATTGAACCATTGGTTGCCCACTTTTGAGTATTATTGGACAATTATATTCAGACTTTCAGTATCAGCTTTGATGTCTCATATTACGTTTGGCATGACTACATGATATATATCAGCGTTTTTTCCATATTTATGTGCCAATGTATTTATTTGATGTCATTGTTGCTTTACATGCTTAAAATTATGAAAACAAATGAATATATTTTGTGTTTTTCAATATTTGTCGCGGTTTGCCAATTTTTTCGTCATTGTTGCCGAGAAGATGTTTTCTGGACCCTTGCCGATGTCGATGTTTTCCACTATGATATCTACCCTCACATGGTAAATACATGAACAACTTAGCATATTTTGTCTCTAATTATTTGGAATCTTTTAAAAAATTCCATAAAAAAATTATATTCTATGTATTTTTTACTAAACTGAGTCATTAAGTTCAAAGTTGCCTGAGTTTGAGTTGACCCTCGATCAATTCCAACTCTGATTCCAAGTTTTAAAACATTGCTTGTCACTCAATAACAGGGTTGCTTACATGGGATAACTTGCAAACGATGAACAAAAATGGGGTCGGGTCGTATTCACTTTGCAAACAAAGTGAATAAAATATTATTCACCTGCTCATTTTTTGTTCTTACACACTAAACAAGTTTTGAAGAAATTAGATGTTTAACAGGTTCAAATAATTTTTTGAGTGTGGGTACAATATTAGAATGTCTTAAAATTATGAATGGGAACACAAAATGTATAGTGCACATCCTCTCATTATAGCTTGGGGAGTATGGTTTATTCCAAAACCCGAATTTAATCGAGGGCCGATAAATATATCCATTGCAATGTGCTTTACAGTCAACAAGCATTCTCAATAGCTTTATTCAATACATTCCAGTAACAATTCTAAAAAACCCCATATAAGAGGCAATAAACAAGTTTGGGGATTGGTTATAGTTCCATGGAGCTGCGTAAGGGACCTTGTTATTAAGTGGAGCTCGAGGAACAATTCCCTTATTGAAGCATTACTAGATAAAATTTAAGGCAGGGATATGTAGAGGATCCAATAATTTAGCCGAGTCAAGGGCTCTAAAGCTTACTCTCAAACGTGCATGGCGTAGTGACACTTGAAGGGTTCAAGTCATTGGTGACTCACAAGTTGCTATCAAATGGATGTAGGGTGAATACACATGTGATAATATTATCTTGTGACCTCTCTTTGATGATATTACGATGTCAATGTGGGACTGCGCAATTTGGTCAAATGACACTAAAATTCAATTTTTTTTCTTAAATTTGATGTAGAAACCTAACCCTAATAGTCTAAACCTACTTCATTGTCAAGTCCACTTGATTTGTATGGTTCCTATAGATTATGCCACTATTTGAGGTATGAGAAAACTTGCTTGATAGTGATACAAGCTCACTTGGAATGACAATATAAAATTCTTGAGTAGAAGTTTTTGTTTCGTTATGTTTGCCTTCTTACCCACACACACACACACACACATATATATATATATAATTGTTTTAAGATGTTTGAGAGGGGTTTCAACCTCATAAAACCGCATATGATGAAAATAGAATTTCATATCCCATCCAAAATTCAGCAAAATTAGCAATTTTTAAAATTCTAGTTAATTGAAGTGCACCAAAGATAAAACAAGTCCACTAAACTATCAAAACGACGCCAAATTCCACCCTAATCTTCGACTGCATGCCACCTGAAAAATATGGACCTATTAAAATATAGACTCTGTCAGAGGATGGTCCTATAGCTCATGCCAAGGATCCCATTTCCAAGTGTGGTGATAGGTTTCACGATAGATTATGTTGATCACTGATATGTAGTTGTGTTTTGGATTCTAGAGGCCATTTAAAGCTTTGTTGATTATGTATTTTGGTTCACATATGTATTGCACTCTGCCAATTTGATATATATTCACGCTTGCATGGTAAATACATGAGCAGATTTTGCATATTCACCCTTGCATCGTAAATACATGAGCAATTTTTGCATAGTTTGTCTCTAATTGTTTGGAATCTTTAAATAATTTTTTTTCCATTAAATAATATTTTTATGTATTTTTGGTAAACCGAGTCATGAAGTTCAAACCGATCTGAATCATGGCAGAGTTCGAGTTCGAGTTGACCCTCCACCAATTTTGAGTTCAAGTCTGAGTTTTACAACAATGATGTAAACACAATGTGGATATACCCTTTTAGTTTAAACCATGCATGAAAACAAATGTGCGTTGGTGTAAATGTATACACCATGTGTATATAACCTCATAAATGTAAATCCTACATGGGTTGGTGTAAATGTATACACCATGTGTATATAACCTCATAAATGTAAATCCTGCATGGAAAACAAGTGTTCTAAGAAACGGTAGACTTGAGTCAGTTAATGACAAGACAAAAATGAGCTACTATAGAAAAAATACAGGCTGCAAATTATTTAAAAAAATATCATGCCAAATTTTACATGGGCTCTAATTTCAACAAGGGTCTCGAAATTATATAGAATCGAACTCAATTGCCCAACATACAAGACCAAGATTGGTACCTGTGAAAAAATACACACCAAGTATATACAACATATATCAGATCAGCTTCTACATGGAATACAACTATGGAATATACCTAAAAGTGTAAATTAGTTTTCTGGTTGGTAACCCCAAGGGTTCTCAATTGGTAGATGCACTTGTACAAAAGCTCACGGAGGCCTAGGAATTAAATCCCGTTGAGCCTCTTGAGGTTACCAGTCTGTATTTCAACTGGAGATCGAGAAAACCATGGAAGAGGGGTGAACCCGCGGGGGTCTAGCAAGGTACCAGCATCCTCACTTAGAACTAACAGTGAGTGAGGGCCTAAATGTCTCTTCTCAAATAGTTTGATAGTTTGACTGTTGATACAGTTAAGATCTCAGTTAAGATGGGTTGTGCTACTGGTTACTATTAACTGCTTCATATGAGAGCCAGATATACATACACAATAACCCCAAAAATTATATATATATACTCGGGCAACACCAGTTTTTGACCCTGGAATTGGAATAAAAACCTGACAATATTTCCAATCCTAGGTTGGCTGGTGAAAAACTCTCGGGCCACAATGAAATTGGGGTGTCATTAAGCACGGAATTATAACCTGACGGGCCTAAGTAAATAGCACAATGAAAACACAATTTATTCAATGCAAATGCAGTCACAAGAAGCCCAATATAATCCAACAAAGCAGTTCGAAAACTAAGTATTTTTTTGTAAACAATAACCCCAAAAATTATATATATGCACAATCATCGGGCAACACCAGTTTTTTACCCTGGAATAGGAATAAAGACCTGACTATATCTCGAATCCGAGGTTGACTGGTGAAAAACTCTCGGGCCACAATGAAATTGGGGTGCCATTAAGCACGGAATTAGAACCTGACAAGCCTAAGAAATAGGACAATGAAAATCACGATTTATTCAAGGAGTAGTCTAACGGGTCGACGATTTCGCCCGGTGTTAAACTACTCAGTCTACCCTTAACGTTTCCGTGGGAGTCCACCACATCCATCCAACCAAGGGTCCAACATAAATCTTCTTCTAGACTACTCCCATAATGAGTGGCGATGACTTGCAAACCCAGGTTTTACCTCACATTTTTCATACTTCTAAATAATTTGAATGATACATTTTTCATATCTTCTGAGCTCTTATATTTTCTGTTTGCAGGTTATTGAAAATCAGGCTCTTCCTAGCATCTTGCATCTTCTCACAGCCCAACAGACAAACAAATCCATTGTAAGAGAAGCATGTTGGACAATCTACAATATTACTGCAAGGACCAAACAGCAAGTTCAGGTGGAAATGGTTTTGGATTTATAGTGATAATTGCTACAGGCGTCATGTATATATAATTGGGCATTATGCACGATGCAGTTGAAATCATTCTGGGCATTATGACGACCTGCGCAAGGCATAAAGGACAGGTGCTCTTCAAAGAAAGCCATCGATCGATACATGTTTAGTGAAATGAATGATTACACCCTGCCAGTATTCGAACTTCTTCTTCATCTTTCAACTTTGATAAGCAAATACTGCACGATATGGCATCACATTCACTGGAACTTGCTTTGTATTTCACACACTTTACCGATTCTAGTTCACGCGTAGAGAGACCGGTTGGGGTTTGAGTTGCTGACGAAGTAGCCCGTTGTTGTTGACGCATTCGGTAGTTGGTTGAAGTTCTGCAACATTTATTGAGAAGGGTGAAAATTATTGCTAAGAGCAATACAATTTGAATGTCAATGAACAGTTTTAACAGATCCATTCTGTGAACAACATTATTTAGTTATTCATTGACATTCTAATTGTTCATTGACATCAACATTTATTGAGAAGGGTTGACAGTTTCAACAGATCCATCTGTGAACAACATTATTTAGTTATTCACATAATACAATGAATACAATGTCAATAGTACAAATCATTTGCCGTTGTGCTTGTTTTCAAGAGTACAAATTATCTATAAAGTACCTAACCGAAAAATGTCTGAAGAATCGTTGTTGATTTCTCAGTTGGAAATAACTACCATAAGGGTAGACTTGTAGTATCCAGCCTGGTTCATGTTTTCATACCACTCCTTGATTATTTTATATCGTAGTATCCCTCGATAGCTTATATGGATTGTTTTCCCGGTGCCATATATATATTCAACGTTTGCATACCATGGAATTCTATGCATGATTAAAATTGAAATGTCTCAGTAGACAGGATTTGTCACAGTATGCTAAAATATGGATACATTGGATCATAGGATTGATGTAAATCACTCTAGTTAGAGGTTTAGATATATATGCATTACAATTACCAAAAAAAATCTGAAATGTTATATCTAAATGTTTTTTTGGGCTTTGTATTCTCCTGGTGGAGAAGATCTGTAGATATGAATACTTCTCTTGTCAGCGTATTCTTGACTGCGCATTCTAACTTAACACAGGTATTATTTATTAAAAATAATACTACAATTACTTAGTTAGAAAAGCATTTTAGTTTATAAATTACTTGATGGTTTTTTGTTAAGTTATTAGCTTCATTTTAACTGAGGTCCTTACTCATCCAGCCATGCTATGACCTATGAATACAATGTCAATGAAGAAGAAGTTCGAATACTGGAAGGGTGTAATCATTCATTTCACTATTAAACATGTATCGATCGATGGCTTTCTTTGAAGAGCACCTATCCTTTATGCCTTGCGTAGGTTGTCTTAATGCCTAGAATGATTTCAACTGCACTGTGCGTAATGCCCAATTATATATACATGACACCTGTAGCAATTATCACTATAAATCCAAAACCATTTCCACCTGAACTTGTTGTTTGATCCCTGTAGTAATATTAGAGATTGTCCAACATGCTCCTCTTACAATGGATTTGTTTGTTTGTTGGGCTGTGAGAAGATGCTAGATGCCAGGAAGAGCCTGATTTTCAATAACCTGCAAACAGAAAATATAAGATAAAAAGATAAACAAAAGATAAACCCACCTGAAATTGGACTTTTGCATGGACGTCCTCTTTAAACAATTAAATCAGAGCATATGAAAAATGTATCATTCAAAAAGTATGAAAAATGTATCATTTAAAAGTATGAAAAATGTGAAGTAAAACCTGGGATTTGTTTGTTTGTTGGGCTGTGAGAAGATGCTAGATGCCAGGAAGAGCCTGATTTTCAATAACCTGCAAACAGAAAATATAAGATAAAAAGATAAACAAAAAATAAACCCACCTGAAATTGGACTTTTGCATCGACGTCCTCTTTAAACAACAATTAAATCAGAGCATATGAAAAATGTATCATTCAAATTATTTAGTATGAAAAATGTGAAGTAAAACCTGGGTTTGCAAGTCATCACCACTTATTATGGGAGTAGTCTAGAAGAAGATTTATGTGGAACCCTTGGCTGGATGGATGTGGTGGACTCGGGAGGACCAGATCGTCTATGGGAATATTAACGACGTGGGTAGACAGAGTAGTCTAACGCCGAGCGAAATCCCGTTAGACTACTTCGTTATTCAATACAAATGCAGTGACAAGAAGCCCAATAGAAGCCAACAAAGCAGCAAATGCAGTGACCACACTGTGAGAGAGAGTGACTAAAAGGTCGTGCCTGTCTAGAACCTGGAAATGTCAGCAGGGCAGGCGCACATGGGTTCCCCTGGTTGCCTCTCCTCCATTTGTAAGGCTACAAAACTCTGATCTGAAGTGTATGCAGAGCCGCGAAGAGAACTCCAGCACTCAAACCCGTCCATATACGCCCTAACATTAACATTCTTCTTCGTGTTGTTCTGCCTAGGGAAGACACTCGAAGCATCAAATTAATGGCATTAATACCGAAACCATCAGCCACCAGTAAGACAAGTGTGTGCACTGTGAATCAAACATGAGACAAGTGTGTCAACCTAGATGCATCGAGCGAAAGGTAAATATGAGATTTAATGTACTTTAATTGGTATTAATTTGTTTAGTCCTTCTATACTCTATGAGAGTAGCCTCACGAGTCACGATGCAAATTCTTTTAATGTTTTGAAGTACATTTCAACAAATACATGCATGCACTAAATACTCTGGTGTGCTCTGCTGATGCTAAATTCGTCTCCATCTTTGCCATTGGCTGGGTTTCGAACGGGAGGATCTTGGGTATACATAAGTCTATTTCTTGTTCTCCAAACGTTTGCGATCTGCCCACGCCACATGCAATTTGTGCAAAGCTCTATGTGGTGAGATTAGAGGACACATTGCTACGGTTTCCATAACGCCACTTGATTGTCACTCGGTGTTAGATTTCCATCTGCCCAGTATATGGCATTGGATTGTGGATTGAATTTGTTTATACGCTAGGTGTGGCAGAACTACGCTCTTAGTGAACTCTATGACAATGTGAGCTTGTTGACTTCGGCAGGGATACGATCATACGTGTTGGCTAAAGCATTTGCCACTTATCTCCTGTGATTTGTTGCATCCTCTACCCTCTTTTATGGTGGGATAGAATTTGTTTATACGCTCTTAGTGAACTCCATGACATTGTGACCTTGTTGACTTCGGCAGGGATATGTGTCTGCTCAAGCATTTGCCACTTAACTCCTGTGATTTGTTGCATCCTCTACCCTCTTTTTTTCAAACCTAAAGAAAAATGCCCATGAATTCTTGAGTCAATCCCGATTGATGGGACAAGCCAAGGCCCAGATCAGAGATGCATAATTGCCTCCATTCTTCATGTTATTGATTCTAATTTTGTGAAGGTAGAAGAGAACTTGGGGCAGGGTTCAAACAACTTCGACGAATTTAAATGATAATATTATCTTCTCGAGCTGACAACTAATAGGAATATAGCTCAAGACTTTACTGAGGATACTAGTTTTATAACACCATATTTATAAATTTAGTACTTCATAAGTGATCTTTCTGGTTATAATGTGGCAAAATACAAATGATATGAGAAATATGATTCACAGATCATTATAAGCAACACAAATCATAATAGATAACACTTTCAGGATGCTTTCATGAAAATACTTCCTTTGTTGCAGGCATTTTGCAGTGTCATAATAGATAACGCTTTCACGATGAAAAAAACAAAACCAAATACACCGAATCTGTCGTCTTTGTGAAACAGATTCAAAAACCACTTTCAAGAAAATCCAAGTACGTCATAATTGTTTGTTTGCTATTGTAGCTGCATTTTTGAAATATCTTGTCCTGTAAATTTATGATCATATCTGTTTGGTTTTCCTAGTGGCTAAGGAGGTTTAATCCTTAAATAACATGGCTATGCTGCATCATGGGCGACAACAACATTGAACAGTCAAGAGCTTATCAGCTTATCAGTCGGAGAAGAATATTTGTCTTGATCCTGTACATTTGGGTTAGCCCCAAATTCAGCATTATGAAAACTTCAAAACCATTTTCGTTAATTAGAGAATCCTCTATAAAGTAAGTTGTTTCTCGAAGCTGGTTCAATCCATGATTCCCAGTAAGATACAACAATGGTATGCACAGCTGTCGATCAATTGTTCTGATCTCCTTTTCTCTAGGAATTTACAAGTAATCATAAGAGATTAAAAAAATTTGTGGGTACTAAATATCTTAAAGCGTAGACATTAAGATTAAAGAGAATGTCTTTGTGTACACTAATTTTTTCTTAATTCGTATACGTATCTTAACCCGTGGACATTTTCTTTTCTGTGTGCTATGTATCTAAACGCGTAGACATTTTCTTTGAAATAAAGATAAGGCATTGCATTTGTGTACGAAGTATCTTAATGTGTAGACATTTTCTTTGCTGTAGAGGTAAGACTATATATGGAAATGCATTACAATTGACTTTCTAAATGAATGCACGTTACAGTACGTGTAAAATTAGTTTGACGGATTCATCTGTCGGAGAACTATACTTGATATCTGTACGTTTGTCAAACGTCTCCGGGTTTGAAGCTTAATTGACTTTAATTAATGGTTAATTGAGTTGAATGGTTCAATTGAATTGGGATTTTGAATCGGAGTTGATCGCTTGTCGCCAGCTTTTCATTACCGAGTCATACTTACTCCCTCGCGAGTCGGCACTACAGAAATTTGAAGCTTAATTGACTTTAATTAATGGTTAATTGAGTTGAATGGTTCAATTGAATTGGGATTTTGAATCGGGGTTGATCGCTTGTCGCCAGCTTTTCATTACCGAGTCATACTTACTCCCTCGCGAGTCGGCACTACAGAAATTAGAAACCTATAAAACACCGGCCATATGTCTATTGTTTGAGGAAACTGATATTATTTAGCAGATTCGTCATCCTCATTAAACCATCAAGTACCAGCTACATTGACTCTCTTGGCAGTTATGATACTTATGGCGTTACTTTAATATGGCTCATACACTTTCTGGTTCTGTTTCAACTTTAATATGGCTCATACACTTTCTGGTTCTGTTCAACTCCAGTTGATGATGATACGGTATCATGATTTATATGCTCCTGTGACTAATGAAATTCAGGAAACTAATTTTGATTGTTGCATTGATATCCATTCGTCTCTGTACATCTTTTCATGAAATAGATATCATTTACGATTGCAATGTTGAGTTTATATTGTATTTTAAATTATGTCTATGGATTTGTCATATTGTATTTTAAATTATTATATTTTTTTTTATCTTTTTTATTTGAGATTTGTGGTGGATTTCTGTGTATTTTTTTATTTATTTATGGAT
>LPNX010803302.1:0-25484 GCA_001517045.1 Pseudotsuga menziesii
CACCAAATTGCCGAGGACGTAATATGACAGGCACCAAAAACTTGAAAACGTCACCAGACATACCTGGCCAGACATGTTCGATGCTCAAAAACCTCAACGACTCAGATAAACCCTCAACGCCTGTAGCAGATTGTCAAAAACCTCAACGCCTCAGATAAACCCTCAACGGCTGTAGCAGATTGTCAAAAACCTCAACGCCTCAGATAAACCCTTGTATGCTGATTTAGGACCACGGGTGCTCTGAATCTGCCTCCAAGTGTTCTGTTCCTGACTTTGGGTGGCCTGAGGAGATGCGAGGGCTGTGAGGGATGAAAATGGAGGCGGTATTAGTATTGTTTTTTATTGTGTGTAGTTGTCACTAGTCTCCTTTGCTGATATTTAATGTCCCTATTCAAATGATCGGCTATTTTTCTAGATCTGCTAAAATAATTTTGTAATGGGTATTGTTTCCATGTTATAGTTAAGTTGTGGACATTGTGGATGGAAAAGAAAAACAAATCCTATATTATCATTTCACAGATTTTATATTGTCTTCCAATTGTAAGCTTTGATCCTTGAAAATGCTTTCATTGACTTTATTATATTTTATATTAGATCATACAAGTCACCCAAAACTTTCTCCAAACTAATGTAAATGGAATTTAACGGTACTATTAGAAATGGAACCTCTGCTTGAATAGAAGATTACTCATGCAAAAATGATAGTTTGTGATATTTGTAGACTTGGCATATCCAAATTGGTGAGAGCAAGAGGTTTATTGCTTTGAGATAAGAACCCTAGGTACATGGTTGTGGAGTAGGGTTGGGAGGGAGACTATGGAGGGAAAGGAATTTTTGGAGATGCAGATGTTGAACTTCACTTGATTAAGAGCTAGATTTATTGGCGGTGGCTAACTTAAAAGATTTACGCCCTGGGTCAACTAAAAAGCCAAACAATGTCAATGCCCTAACTCAGTTTGACATTGCCGTCGCTATAGCGACGTCACTCCGTGGATACAGCGACGTTGATGAAGGAAGGCGTCGATATAGCGACGAGGAAAACTTCTATCGTCAATACAGCGACGAGTAAGCGTCGATACAGCGACGGAAAGTTCATTTTGCTTCCGATTTTACACCATAAAGTATGAAACATGGAAAACCTCCGTGGAAAAATCCGCGCTTTTGTATTAGTGTTATGATGACCCCTTGGTCATCTTGGAGGTTGTTTCGATAAAAGGGCTTCAAGTGTTGGCCATTCATGGGCAAGTTTAAAATTTCTTCGTCCATAGTGTTAAGGAGAAATGAATTGGTGCCAGCCGTGTCGCGGATGATAAACGGGCCTTTCCAAAGGCTGTCAAATTTCCCATGCTTATCAGGCTTCTCCCTTCTCTTATCCCATAAGAGAACAGTATCCCCGATTTGGAAAGATCTCGGCCTGGCTGACTTATCAAAAGTGCCCTTCATACTTTCTTGATGTCTAAGTGATTGATCAAGGGCAGCTCTTCGGGATTCATCCAATTCTATAATTTGATTGATTCTCTGCTGCCTGTTCTGTGCCATACTCACTTAACATCCTGAAGATCGGAATCTGCATGCTGACCAGAAGGGTGGCTGTGAGTCCATACACCAGCTCAAAAGGTGACTTACTAGTCGAGTTCTTCTTAGTGATTCTATCCGCCCACACAACATACTTAATTTTTCTATCCCATGATCTCTTATTATCCCCCACAGTCTTCTTGAGGATTGACATTAGAATTTTATTCGTGGACTCAGCAAGTCCATTGCCCTATGGGTAATAATCAGATGAGTGGGATAGGATAATGCCATACTTGAAACATAAGTCATTTACCGCTTCTGAACTAAAGGCTTTGGCATTATTGGTTGTTATCTTAAGGGGAGTTCTGAATCTGGTGATGATTCTTTCCTTGATGAAGTCAATAACAACCTTCTTGGTGGCAGTTTTAGTGGGTATAGCCTCTACCCACTTGATGAAGTAATCGGTTGCTGTGAGAATCCAGCAAAAACCATAGCTGGAGTTATCCTTGAATTTTCCAATAAAATCAAGCCCCCATTGCTGAAAAGGGGCAAGGACAACAACTGGAGTAAGGGGAAGAGCTGCCAACTTCTGCTTCCCAGTGAACAGCTGAGACTCCTGGCAACACTTGATATGCTTATGAGCATCCACAAAAATGGTTGGGCAGTAATATCCAGCTCCCAAAATTTTGTGGGTAGTTGTATTTGCTGCATAATGGCCTTTACAAAATCCTGAGTGAAACTCTGCTAAAATCTTCTTAGAATCCTGCTCGTTGATGCACCTAAGTATAATACCATCTGGGTTCCTCCAACCCAGACCCTCTTGGGTAAGGGAATACCTAGCGGTCTTAAGTCTCAAAGCCCTACGCTTGTGTCCTTTGAGGTGATCAGGGCAAGTGAGATGGAGAAGAAAGAAAATGATGTCTGAATACCAATGGTTGTCAAGGTTTTGAAGGGTAGGAGTCATGGTAGGTTGAGGGATGTCATTTTCTGCAATCATCTCAATGGCTTCTTCGTTCTTCTGGGTAAGCATTCCTGCCAGGCCTCGTCTCTTGATCAACTTAGTGGGATTTATCTCCAGGTCATACTCCTGGATCTTGGACACCCATGTTCCCCTTATTCCTAAACAATCCTTTTGAGAAAGGATATCCTTAACCGCAGTGTGGGGACCATATCCGGTAACCTTGGAATACTTGATATAAGTCCTGAAATGTTTTAATGATTTGACTAAGGCATAAGCTTGCTTCTCCATGATTGTATACTTTAGCTCGGAATTCTGCAAGGCTCTACTCATGAATGCTATAGGTTGCTCAAACCCTTCAATGTTCTTTTGGAGCAACACACCTGCAATAGTGTCTTTAGAAGCGAATGAAAAGATCATAAAATCCTTCGCATAATCAGGGCTGACTAAGACTGGAGACCTGGTAATGGCATTCTTTATCGACTCAAAGGCTTTCATTCCTTCAGTGGTACACACAAACTTGGCATTTTCCTTGAGTAGGGCCTGCATAGGTTTCATTAATTCGGCCAAGTTTGGAATGAATCTTCTGATGAAATTGATATGACCATTGAAGGACTGAAGGGCTTTAACATTCTTAGGGAGAGGAATCTTTTTTATGGCCTCTACTCTTTCAGGATCAATTTTGACATTGTCTTTATTGATGATATGTCCTAAGAGTTTTCCCTCTTCTATGCCCATACTTCCTACATCGCTCGAAAATCTACTTGAGATGACCAACATGGCTGGATCTTTCCTTCGAAAAAATAGTGAGATCATCTTGGTAGATCTCAATGATTTTTCCAATAAACTCCTTGAAAGCATAATCCATGGCCCTTTGGAAAGTAGCTCCTGCGTTTAAAAGGCCAAAGGGCATTCTTAGATATTCAAAGGTGCCCAAGGAGTTGTGAAGGTGGTCTTATGCCTATCCTCCTCTTGAATGACTACCTGGTTATAGCCTAAAAAACCATCCAGCATTGACATCATGCTCGATCTAGTGACCCGTTGGAGGAGGGTCTCCATGTTGGGGAGGGGGTAATTGTCCTTCTGACATGCTATGTTTAGATTCCTGAAATCTATACATATTCTTATGCTCCCGTTCTTCTTTCTAACCACAACTAACTTAGAGCACCACGTAGAATGTCTTGTAGGAGCTATTATTCTTGCTGCTAGCATTTTTTCTAACTCCTTTTTAATGATTGGTGCTAACTTAGGATTTATTTGCCTAAGTTTTTGTCTGAAAGGCTTACCTTTTTGAAATTCTGGCTTCAAGGGAATGGTATGTTGAAATACATCTTCCCTATAGGCTTTGAGCTCGTCATAAGTAAAGGCAAATACATCCCTATACTCTTTGACTAGACTTATGAGGCTATTCCTTTCTTTTTCTGAAGTACCTTTTCCAATTTTTATAATTTTAGGTTCGGTTTCTGTCCCATTGTTGATTTCAATGTAATCTCCTGGTTTCATCTGTTCAACATTGCTTTTTCTTCTGTCCTGTCTATCAAAAATGTTTTCTAAGGAAACTAGACCACGTGGGACAAGATTGTTAAATTGGTCACCTTCTTCGTAATATTATTTGTTTTCTTCTTGATCATTAGCTTTAAAGTTAAGGAATTCATTGACATTATGAATGAATCTCAAAATCTGCTCATCGTCTTTGAAGATCTGCCAATGTTCAACATTGTCAGGATTAGAAGGTCTGAAGTTAATCTCTAAAGGACAATTCCCCTCTAACATCTCATCCGATGGCTGAAGAGTTGACGCTGAAATTGCAAGTCTGTCGGAGGCACTATTCTGATCTCTAGGGACTGCTTCTATGTTAAGGGCATCAAAGAATTCCATTGTATCCTAGATTGCATTTCTATATTTTTTAAGTCTTTGACACTTACATGCAAACTGACCCTTAACCTGTTGGACAATTAAATCAGAGTCCCCTTTAATATCAAGCAACTTAATCCCCATGCCCTTGGTAAATCTCGATGCCCAGTAGAAGTGCCTCATACTCCGCCACATTGTTAGTTGCTTCGAATTCTAATCTGAAGGCAAAGTTGAAAACCTTACCCTCTGGTGAAATAATGACAACACCAGCCCCCTTGCCCGTTTTAGAGTAAGCACCATCAAAATTCATTCTCCACAACTCACTAAGTTTTTCGGTTTCTATCTCTTCTTGGATGGGTTCCAGGAAGGTGGAGTTGATTTGATAGGAACCATTTTCATCAGTGTGGTAAGCGTACTCATTTATTGGTCTTTGAGGGTTTTCAACATGGTGCCTTTTTTCCTTTTCCGAATACAACTTAACAAGTGAAAACTCTGACACTGGCATGGTAGCATAGGTCCAATCCATTTAGATTGATCCTCCCAAAGTGGCACCCCATTTCCTAGAAAGTAACATACCCCATTTGTCCGGAACATCAATAACTAGGATGTCCATTGTGAGCTGGATACTTGGCCAATCTGACTAATTGGTTCTCAATCATCCCTTCGACCTTGACCAGTCTAGAGTCCATGGTACATACATTTTGGTATGGCCTCGTTGTTCTTAAGTCAAGCTGTTGCATGACCTTTTTGGTCATGATGCTGGAACTAGATCCTGAGTCTAACATACAATTGTGTAGAAGAAGATCACCCATCATCGATGATACGTAAAAAGGGGGATGATCTTCTTTTCTTGGGTCCCTAGTATGTAGAACTATAGGAGGATCGACAAAGACATTATTTGAAGTTCACTCCACGGTGCCAGAAAAAGTGACCTTTTTAGGGGTAATGGGCTTTAAAGGACTTGAAGAACTTTCTTCAGCTTGAGGATCGACATTACTTTGAGGCTCTAGGATTTTCAAAAGTCTCTCTCTTTGGCTAGGGATTTTGCATAATTCAAGGACTGGAACAGGGACTTTTGTGTTTGTTAAACCAATTACCTAAGTCAAAACTCAAATCAACAATTTCTTTTGTTTCAACTTCTTTGGGAGGGTTAGGAGCTGTTACCTTAGGAATATTCTGTGCAGAAGACCCCTTTCTTTGATAAGTTATCCCTTTGAAGTTTTGAGTATTGTTGATCTGCTCGGTTGAAGGCATCTCACCATAGTACTGAGTCAGGTTGTCAACTTTCTTCTCATAATGATTGGCTTGTGGCCAATTTCCTATGGGGATGTTAGGGATGTCATCTATGTTATTGATAAAGTCAGGCTTGCTTGTCGACGTATTTGGACCGCAACCTTTAGGGTGACCATGCTCCCGAAAATAGCACGCATAGTGGTAGCCAGATTCCTCATGGAAATCTCTGCATGCTCTGCAAAATGGTTTATACTGCTCAACCATGTTAGAGGCCTCCAGCTGATGGGGAGGCCTTTGCTCATGGTTGGGAATGCATGCTCTGCAAAATGGTTTATACTGCTCAACCATGTTAGAGGCCTCCAGCTGATGGGGAGGCCTCTGCTCATGGTTGGGAGGCTTTCTTTGCCAAATTGGCTTGGCAGGAAAGGTTCTAGGAGTGGACTGAGTTTGAGTTCTTTCCATTGTGATCACCCTATTTTGAATCTCCTTTAACTGTGCTAAGTGTTTCTGCTCTGCCTCCTCCATATTTTTCTTCATCTCCCTGTTCATCTCAATCATTTGTTTTTCATAGGCATCCTTCATAGCTGATAAAGGATCCTTGTCTTTTGGTTCATTAATTTTCAATGGGGTTGAAGACCTTGAATAACCGTGGAGGTTAGATTCACAAGATGACTGCATCTTCAGATCAATTTTGATTGCCATCTCCTGAGCCTGGAGCAAGTTAGCAGGCTCCTTGTCTCTGATTTGGTACTGCATTTTGCCACTGAGTGCCTCAATGTAATATACCAGGATGGTTGGTTTAGTTGGGGCATACTCAGTAGGGATGGCATTGGATAATTCCGTGAACCTAGTATTGAACTTGTCCATTGTTTCCGTGTCCTCCTTTTTTATGTTGGTCAAAGACGCAAGTTGATGCCGCGGTTCATTCTTTTCACCGAACCTGTTGGTGAAGGAGGTTTTGAAAGTTGCTAGACTATCAAAAGAATTGTCTGGTAAGTTGTTATACCAGTCCCCGGCCTTTCCATCCAAAGATAGAGTGAACAACTTCATATAAACGTCATCATGTTGGCTGACTGGATCATTTACATAAGCGTTGATACACCTAGAAAAGTTCTTGAGGTGCATGGCGGAGGTAATGGCATCAATGCCTGTATACATTGGGAGCTTCTCGACAGCTTTGTCTGGAAGACGATGGGGTTGACCTGCTATCTAAGAAAAGTCAAGTTGAGTAAAATACTCGCCCATTATGTCAGAAACAGAGGTATTAGTGTTTTCAGGAAATAAAAGGTGGATGTCTGAAACAGACTCAGATCCAAGTTTTGCAAGGATCCTACGAGAAGATGGTTTGTTTAATATCCTCCTATAGACCTTTTCGGGGTCAAGGATGAAATCGAACAAACCTATGGAGTTTCTTCTAGTAGAATACCTTGAGGTGTTAACTGACAGTGGAGTCTCCAGGTGGACTTAAGACTAATTTCAGAGAGTGATTGGTCTAAAATCTACCAAAAAAGAAAAAGGTAAAAGACTAAAAGAAACAAAGGTCGTCCAGTAACAAAAATATTTGTCCCCAGCAGCGGCGCCAAAATATGTTGTCCACCGATTGCACACCAGCAGCAGAAATCAGTTGAAAGCTGTCTCCTCACTTGAGAAAGTGGGAGAGGTGTGACATTGGGGGCAAGCACAGAGCTAGGTACTGTCACCTACTCCTAGCTCCTCCATTTAGGCTAACTCCTAACGAAGCCAAGGGGGGTAGTCCCTTACAAAGAGTTTTCTTGGGCTCAATGTTTAAGTTAAGTTTTAGGAGTTTTTGGATGCAGATGGGTGTTGTTTAGGAGTTAATGTGATTTTAAATGATTAATATTATGAATATTAGACACAAGACAAAGCAATCCACGTTGCTATCACCAGAATTAAAAGATAAACAATAATTTGAGAACTCACGAAATGATAAAGCATTCACAGATATAACTTATAATCAAAACATCCAATGGACAAATGGCCCAGCTTATCAATAATGCGAAAAGATAGAACTAGTGCCTATGGAGTCAACTTATCAGGGATTCTTCGTGTATAAAGAGATGTGAATCCCAAAATGCTGCCAGTGAATGTTAGGTTTTGCAAGTGCTCTTGGTAGGTTTTAAAGATTTTTAATTTGTCTTGCTTACGGTAGCTGGATGTCTTAACCGGAAATACCTTCAGTGGCTCCGTTCAAAGACATGACGGACCTGTCTGGGGTCACAGGTAAGTGTTCAACAACTTAACTACCTGTGCCCAGATTGGGTTGCCCGACGCCCACACTTGGAATTTTCCCACATGCCTCGGTATTTAAACGAAACAATGCCGGTGCGTTGGTTATGGGGGAAAAGTTTTAATTAAGTTACTCTTGTACGGTTTAAAGATCCAGTGCCGTTTCTGGGTATTTCGATCTGAGATCAGTCAGAGCATACTCCGACAATGAGGGAGGGGAGTTAATTAATTAAAGGGGTGTGTATATTGAAGATTTTATTAAGTAAATTAATTAGACTCTCCGACAGAGAGCGCTCTTGATCCCGTCTTATGACAGTGGTTCAAGAGACTTAGCTAATCTAGATGAGACTAATGCAGGGATTATGCAAACCTAGGATACTCTCCAATAGAGAGTGCTCTTGACTTGTGTTTTTGCAAGTTCAAGAGTCTTACGTAGAAGTTGATTGATTAAACAAGCACAAGATGAAATTAGTTGAATAAACTCTCTGATAGAGAGCACTCTTGATCCACCTTATGGTGTGATTCAAGAGATTTAAGCAGTTGATTTACTTAGAAAGATAAACAATTAAACTGAGTAATCAACTTAGAAGTGATGAATTAACAATTAGTGATCTAAGCATGAGATGTAATGAATGGTGAAAATTAGCACTAATCAAAGCATACACACAACACAAGCCTTCCCAAATGGGGGAGGATGAGAGTGGGGACTTAAAAACCCCACTCAAACAAAGATCTTTTATTAAACTTTATACAATGTGCCTTAAGGATTTTGATCCTTGAAAGGACTTTTCAAATAAATGCAGAGTAATTCTACAAATATTATAACTTGTAAAAAAGGAGAGTGCCTTTTATTTTTACTTTTGAGATCTTTTTGAAAACCTGTGAAAGGGGAAAAGGGAAGAAGTTTGAAGAGAGTAAAAAGAGCAAAGGAAAGAGGGATAAAACAAAAGAAGATGAGAGAAGGAAGGCAAACAAACCAAGCAAGAATCATAACCAAAGAAAGGGAAGAATAGGGCAGCCAACTATGAAGCTAAATGATGAGAAAAATCGAAGAGAATTGGGCAGCGAAAGAGAAAATAAGTGGCTGTCATAAAATTTACAAAACAGGACAGCGAACAAAAAGTGGAAGAAATGGCCAAAAACAAAGTTAAAGAAAGCCCAAAAATTAGGGCAAAAAGAGGCAAAAAGGGGAATAAGGCTAGGGCACAATAGGGCTGTCCAAAAAAGAGGAAAAGGGATGGTAACAAGAGTACTAACGGGGCAGCGATGAAGAAGAGGTAAAAGAGGAGAAGCAAAGTAACCGGTAGAAAGGGGATTAAGAAGAGGAACAAAGGAAGGTTTTTTGCAGCTTAATTCCTTAAATTTTTGCCAATTTTCCTGCTTAACCTGTCACGAAAAGTAAGAAACCAGTGAGCTTCTTTCCTGCAAAATGAGGAATTAGACAATATACTACACTAAGAAATTACAATTTTAATACTTGCATAAGATGAGACATTGGTACTACTTCAAGTATTAAACAAAATTAGATCTAAACCTTCGTAAGATGAGCTTTTGACAAAGGAAATTCTTAGATCTACAATAACAAGAGATATAAAGATGAGATTTAATGCTTAGATCTACTTGTTATAAAAC
This sequence comes from Pseudotsuga menziesii, assembly GCA_001517045.1. Lineage (NCBI taxonomy): Eukaryota > Viridiplantae > Streptophyta > Pinopsida > Pinales > Pinaceae > Pseudotsuga > Pseudotsuga menziesii. The sequence continues at coordinate 9,440 of LPNX010803302.1, forward strand.
AGAGAATCAAAGTAACCGGAAAGTAAAATTTTGTTTTTTAGGGGTGAATCTAAGAGATGGAACCACTTGAGTCTTTGAATCTCTGAAAGCACCCTGGATCTCAATCAGTATGCGGCTGCTAGAGACTTGTACTTGACTCCGAGAAAAGTAGATGCAACTTAGCTCATCCTTTTACTCGGTGCAATGGAGTGATCTACAATCAAAAAACTTGCATGCTTGCCAAAACATGGGATTAGAACATGTACTATTTACTACTCTGAATCACAAAAAGCATGAGATATAACTAAATAAGACAATGCTCTTTATAAATTTCGGAAAGTAAATAAGTAAGTAGATAACTTGAAACTACAAATATCTACTCTTACGTGCTTATATAAGCCCTCTAAAGCATTTATAATTACCCACAGATTAGCAAACAAAAACAAGAATGAAATGGTATCACCTCATTAATCAAAGCATATGAATCCAGAATCCACACCACATGAGCCTCCAAAGCCTTTATTTATTCAAAATGGTTGCATAAGAGCAACAAGTATTACAATAATTCACTAGAGGTTCTTTGCATCAATCATCCACCCTCAATAGAGCTAAAGGAGCCTCTATTTAACAAATGAGAGAGTGCTAAAACCCTAAAACCAAACCTCATAACCTAACCAGCCTGGCCACCTAACAGAAGAGTCAAACCTAAATCAGAGGACCGGGAGTGAGGGGAGGCCTCCACCTAGGCAAGGCGGCCCCACTCCAACCCTTAACACTGAAATCCACCATCAATTGAGCCCACACGTGTGGAAGGCGTAACCAGTCTGAGAGGGGCGTGAGTTGATGAGGGGAGCATCTGTAATGTTGGTAAACCCATTTTTTAGGTCTGGAAGCAGCCTCTGCTAGGTTTGGGAAGCCTACTGATGGTGTAAGTTTCAGTCTTCACCTCGATCAAATCACCGGACCAATGTGTGCTCTCCATCTCATTCTTTAGCTGGAGATGACATGTCTGCTAACTGATAATAAATTAATTGCTCACTTAATGCTGACTGAAGCTGAGTTATGATAACTCCAATCATCATAAGTGCTCCATGAGATGTCATTTAGCCTTTTATTTCACTGAATTTGGATTAATTTGGAGAGTTTTAATTTTCTCCAAAATAATCATTTTTAATAAAAATTCATTTTTTAACTCAAAACTGACTTTTTTGAGAAAAAATGCATTATGTGTCCGATTGTTGATCTGAAAGTTTGTTCTGACTGGATGGCTGATCAAGAATGATTTTTGGCTTAAGGTTAGAGGTTTCAATCACTAAATTCAGAGTTCGGATGACTGATTTACCACGAATGGGTTTTTTCCATTTAATTTATGGAAATATTAACCCAAAAAATTTAGGAGAAGTAATAAAAAATTTAAAAATTTAAAAAAATATTTTTCCCCGTTAGAAAAAGATTTTTTCGAATTTTTTTTATATCTCCAGATGACTTAGGACATGACCATGATCTACCTAAAAAATGCCTAGTAGGTTTATAACACTCGGTTGGGCTCTAATAACCCCCCAAGGCCTAGAATTCAACATCGGGCATTCCAGTTTTGGAGGAAGCGGGAGAAAACCTCGTCAATTATACTCGGCTGAAGGCAAAGCATAATTGTCAGGGGCAAAAAACTCCCTGGAATACCTTATTTGAGATTCTACGTCTCAGGAGACCGAACCACTCAAAAATATCCTACTAGCACATTTTATTACAAACCCCATGGGGCCATGGTCAAAATTATTCAAATAAAAAACTAGCTATCCAATATTGGTTAGACATGCAGACGAATCAACTGATACACTGGAATCAGACTTTGAACAAGTCTGTCAACCGACGGCTCCTCAGGTAACCCAACTATGGTACAAAAAAGTTGGTAACCGGTCGTTTATGCACGATGTTCACAAAGATCATCTCCCAACCATAGACAAATTAATGTCACCCCCGAGCTCGCCTTTCCAAGAGAGATAAATCGATTAGAGGTAGAAGTACTTCTCGATCGTAGTAGCAAAACCCTAAGAAAAGAAGAGAAAACTCTCCAAAGTGGAGAAACCCCAAAAAACCTCCTTTCCAGCTGCACTAGAGAACGTCTTTAGCAGAGGGAGAACATATGTTGCCGTGCTCATTGTAGTGTGTTCAAATGAGGAGAGGCGCCCTCAATTTATATAAATTTTCTTGGAAAAATCTAATTTTTATCTGGGGTCGACTTGTCATTTAAATAATAGAAATCTCTTTTTATTATTTATTTATTTTGTTTTCTTTTAGGGCCAACCTATGAGGATGATCCTCACACAACTACTAGTCCAACACTCCCTCTGGATATCATTATCAGGGAGGCATCATCATTATCAGCTAGAACATATCTGGATATCATCAGTATATAACAACTATCTCGAACATCTCGATATCACAAGGAAGGGCTCCCAACACAATCTTAGTTAGTTGAGAAGTGTCTATCGATCTTCATGCATTAGTTCAAACCAATTGATCAGAGAACATGCACTAGCTCCCCAACTCGTGCATCTGTTCAACCCAATTCATCGGGGAAGCATGCACCAACTCTATAACTTGTGCATCTTCTTAACCCAGTTTGTCGGGGATGCACCGACTCCACAGCTCATGCATTCGCTTAACCCAGTTCATTGGGGAAGCATGCCTGCAATCAACGTGCATCAGCAAAACCCAAAGATCTCACTAGGACTATCGCTGCTAGTGAGTCTTCGCCACATCATGGGTTATAATCTCCTCATAACGTCACAATGGCTACATTCATATGAGGGCTCACAAGGGCCATTTATGTGATACTTTTATTGCATCTATATGGGCTACAACCCATAAATCTCCAAACCATATAGGTTGCTAAATTTGTACAGTAACCAACCCTGTTTCATGCTAAGTGTACTATTATAGAACCGGTCCTTTTTCATTTTTCATCCAATATGAAAAATGACTGGCATTGCTGAGAGCTACATCCATTATGTGCAAGATCTTATAGATCTAGTCTTTTTTCATACTGGATGTAAGTCACACACGTCTTCCTATAGAGCCAACGTTGTTTCATGCTGGATATGAAGACAAATTCACACATAAGCAACATTGTGACTATTATTTGATAACCAAGATGAGTCTCGAATAGTCACGCATAGTCCTCAGAGACCTTGACTATTACCTCATTTCTAAGATGAGTCTCTGATAGCCATCAGAGGTCTTGACTATGTCTCCACTCATGTGGGCATACAGAGTCATGTACCATGACTTACCCAATGAGCTATAGAGTTGGCATCGAAGCTATGTATAACATAACGTCTTAGTATCGAAGCCACGCATTACTGCATGACTCACAAGTGTCCACCCATAAATCAGGAGTTCATATTGAATCATCGTCATATTTCATAGGTGTCCACAAATGTTTACCTTGAACTCAGGTGTTCCCACAATCACAGTCATAGTTCATAGGTACAAATTCATTTGTCCCCGGATGTGTACCTAGAACTTAGGTGTACAGAATCACAGTCACTGTTCATAGGTGTTAAAATTAGGACTACATAGGTATTCTGGCAAATCCAATCCTATTTCATGCTGGATATGAAGACCACAAGTCTTTCAAAGACCACATATATGTCTTCCGACAGAGGAAACCCTATTTCATGCTGGATACGAAGACAACATGTCTTTCATAGACCACATATACATACCAATGTGCGCCAGCCTCTACATCCTTTCCAGGATATCCGAGAGATCTCCTCACTCCTCGAAGTGATCGAGATAATGCATGAAGCATGCACTGGCCTTTCCATCCCATCTCAGGATGTCCGAGAGATCTCCTCACTCCTTCTCAAATTGATTGAAAGAATGCATGGTATATGTATAATCATTCTACCCTCTTTGAGAGGGATATAATCATGGAACCAATCTCCCCACTCCATCACAGAGTGTCAGGGAGTAAAGACAACCTTCCCTCTTACCGAGGGAGTCAATCATGAGACCAATCTCGTCACTCCCCAGAGTGATCGGGAGAAAATATTGAAATATCAACGAGGGAGTCAACATAAAACTAATCTCCCCACTCCTTTACGGAGTTATGGTCCCATCTTGAACCTCCACACATTTTAGTTGGCAGAGGCATTAAGTATATTGGGGCAGAAATTTATGTCTTGCCTAGTCTAGATATGAAAATAATAACAAATCATATCACTGAAATCATGTACCTGAGAGAGTATCAATAAGCTAGTTTCCCCACCCCATCACAAAGTGTCTGAGAATCCTCCCGTTGTGTTGGAGCGTAAAGCTCCCTCTGCATTTGAGCATCTTGCTCCCTCTTCTGTAGCTGATCATCTTGCTCTCTCTCTGTGGACTCCACAGATACGATGTAAGTATCTATCCTGGTGACGACCAGGTACATCAAGGATCCTTTAACTGTCTTGTCTGGACCGAGACAACAATGTCATCAGTGTAACCAAAGTCATCATGCTTGATCTACTCAGGATCTCAATTGTGCTCTTCCTTGACTTAAGAAGACTTCATCAAGTTTCACACCATCATATCCAATAGGCTAGGATCCTCATTTTCAGGGATAACTCCCTCTGTCTCCTCAGAAATGGGCTGAGTAACTTTCATCGTCTAGAATCTACCACTACTCTGACTAGAAAGTAATTGCTTTCCATAATTGTCGAAGAGACGAACATTTGTAGAAGAGAGACCGACATTTGTAGAAGCCTTTTGCTTCCAATTGCCAAATCTCTACATGAGATCATCTGGGCCCGTGGGTCATGTGTCCACGTATGTACTCGGTCTTTAACTATTTGTTGTCATGACTTCCAATTAACAGTTTCGACCGAAATTCGTCCTTCTTTTTGGGTTGAGATTCATGCTTCTAGAGGTTTTCTGCTTTTGATCCATTTTGCATATTAACGGGATCACTTGTCCTTTAGACCAAGCTTCATCATCCTTTTCTTGTAGTCCATAGGATTCCCTACAAGTCAAATCCCATCAGATGGTTAGCATCATTGCATAATCAAATTCATTCAATGCAATAGTTCATCCAGGTATGTAGGCATCTTTTAACCAATGCTTCAGTGCAACATACACATGGTTATTACTTAGATGCTCGCAATCTCCATTATGACATACCATCAAGAGTGTGCACTACTCTAAGCATGTTAAAAGGAGAAGTCATCCAAGAGGAGTCCATGAAATGTTGTGCAACATTTTGGGCTAAATCATAACCCATACTACATGAGCGTACTATTAATAAAAGAACCATATTACTTTCTCAAACTCTTCTAGGAATCTAGATTTGCATAGAACATATTCAAAACAACAGATCCAATCTATCAGAGAATGTAAAATAAAATACTTATCTTTTATTTTTTTGTGGGTGGGATCCCACTGACTCCTTTGAGAGTCCACTGGTCTTCATTTTCTTGCTGGGAGTCCATCGCCACCCGGATCTTCATCTCATTGCCTCAGCATAGGGAGTTCTATAAGAAGAACTCTGTACGAACCTCATTCTTTGGCTTCTTTGGAGGTGTCATTTTCAACATCTGCAATTGAGGCTTCATGCTTCCTCTTCTTTGAATATTTGCAATATTTGGCATAGTGTCCAGGTTTATTGCATGTGTAGCAACGAATGCGTGACAGATTCTTCTTCTTCTTCTAGTCTGAAGTGGGACTTGATCTCCCACCCTTGCCTTTCTTTCCATGAAAATTCTTTCCCTTACCCTTTCCTTTCTTGACGTGCGATGTAAGTGCTTGGCTTTCTTTGTGCTAGGTGCCATGTATCTTACTTCTCCTTGCAATTCTTCTCTCTTCTTGCATACATACTGCTGAAATACAATCAAACTTAAACAAATTTGGTTGCCCAACTAGATTCTGAATGAATGCTTCCTAAGACGGAGGGAGACCATTAAGAGTGTTAATGCTAAGTTCTTTATCCCTGACTGGATCTCCAATGGTGCTTAGTTGATTCTTCAACTTTGAGATCCTCATAAAGTAAGAGGAAACATATTCTGATCTTGACATCTTGAGGTTCGACAGTTGATTTCTCAGGGCAAGGGCATGGTTGTCTTTTTAGAGCTCTGAGAAACCAAATGGCCCTTCATTGAATCTACTAGGATTCTCCTTGCCCTAACATCATTCTTTTTCCACTGTCTCTTTTGGCCCTGGAAGATATTTATTCACGAACTTCAAGAGATCATTTTCTTCTAGGATAAGAAGAACACTAGACTTCCATGAGCTGAAATTGGAATTCCCATCAAGCCTATCTTCAACCTTCATCCCAATCATCTTGACTACAAAATTGGACTAGAAACCCTAGCAGGAGCTAGGTCATGGATGAAGTATGGAGGCTTAAAAACTCGATCCGCAGATGAATGCGCCCTACTGAGGTGAGTTGGAGGAACGTAAATTTGGTCCAAATCTATGGACAGAGAACAACAGTAATGTGGAAGCCCTAGTTCTTGACCAAGATAGTATTAAGTCAAAATTGAAATTTCTCTGATAAAAAATTGGCCTTTATAGAAAGATGTGCTCTAGGAGGGCGAGTTGTTCTATGCTCCTTTCGAGATGATCTGAGGTGGGAAACACTCCAGAACGTGGAGCCCTAGCTTTCGACAATGACTTCTTCTAGCACCGCTCTGATTCCATGTTAGAATTTGATAGTTGTAGAACCAAGATCACTAGAAGAATATCATAGCACAAAAACAAAGAGTGGAGCTCGTTCATAGCACAAAAACAAAGAGTGGAGCTCGTTTATCCACGATGATCAGAAAGATCATCTCCTAACCATAGACAAATCAATGTCACCCCCGAGCTCGCCCTTCCAAGAGAGATAATCGGTCATAGGTAGAAGTACTTCTAGATCATAGTAGCAAACCCCAAGAAAATAATAGAAAACTCTCCAAAGTGGAGAAACCCCAGAAAACCTCCTCTACAGTTGTAGTAGCGAACCTCTCTAGCAAAGGGAAAACTTATCTAGCAAAGGGAAAACTTATGTTGCAGTGCCTCTAAACGAGGAGAGGCACCCTCAATTTATATATATGTTGCTCGAAAAATCTAATTTTTAACTGGGGTTGACTTGATTGTTTACTGGGGCCAACTTGTCATTTAAATAATAAAAATATTTTATTATTTATTTTTTATATTTTCTTTCAGGTTTGACCTACGAGGATGATCCTCACGCAGCTACTACTCCAACAATTTGGCGTAACAAATGCTACTATATTTTTTCAAGTCCGTTAGAGCATCATCAAGAGTCTCCTCCACCATAGGCTCCTATCTCCTTTATTAATAAAATGCTCATCACATTGAACCTTCGCTCACCTCTCATGCTCTGAGGCACAATTTCTAACATGTATGAACCAAATAGGTACCTTGGGGAGTGATATGGTGCTTGCTATGGGGGTTCATATGTTGTGGCTTCTCTATGTGGCCCTTGTTTATCATTAAGGAGGATGTAAATATGTATGATGTAATGTCCTCTTCTAGAGACATATTAATTGTATGGGGGATTGTAGTCTGCACTTTGGGCACCATTGACACTAATTGTGCTTTTTTATGATATTTCTAGGTTTTTCTAAGGTTGTTGGTCAACTTAATATAGGCTCATAACTCTTCCAAAGGAAAATCACCCTACCACTTTAATTCTAATCATTCCTTCATTCCTATACAAGTGATTTAGTCCGAGGGCTCCTTAAATCATTGCTCTCTCTTATTCTTGGTTTGATGTATCTTGTGCTTGGGGTATTTCTCTCTGTAGTACACTTGAGCTAAGGTTTATTTCTATCTCCAGAGCCACACTTCTCTTGGCTTCCCTAGTCTTGTTTATCTTTTTCAATGAAAAATGTAGGTTGTTTTTGGTTTCATTCGATTCTCTTGCTAGCACCTGTGAATCTCAATAGGTCGATGTCATCTTTTTCTTAGGAAAAAAGATTATTGTAGTTTCATCATATGTTGCACACTCTTGCTTGCTTGTTAGATCATCTATTTGTCACAAACACAATTACTTTCCAATGAATAAGAGAAATAAGAACATTGTATTTAACAACAATCTATGGTTAAAATGTTCTACAAACAATGCATTTCCACAATACATGTTTAACCAATTTTTATTTATGACAAACACAAAAGCATCCATTTGTAAGATTAGTGCTATGTAGTAATTACTTTATTACAAATTTTGATGAAGGACCAACCATCATAGCACTCACATCTTTCTTAATGGAAGTTTGGGACTTCTAGTTTTCTTGACACCTATTCATCCATCTTGTTTCATTATTTTTATATTCTACATATTGAAATTTAAGATGATACATAATTGAACAAGTTGGTTGAATATGAGGATAAAGCTCCTTGGTTTGGTAGTCCATGAGTGGATTGTCAGGAGACCATTTCCAATCCTTGTAAATAGGTCTATAATCATTTGAATTTAGCTTAAACAAACAATCATCCAGAATCATTTGACAATTTGTAGCGAAAGTAGGATGGTTCGATAGGGTTGAATATATGAGATAGATTAAGAGTTATCTAGGGTAACTACTTACTTTCATTTTTGTCCCACAAATGCCCCCACATGAAAACCGTTCTTTACCAATTATTTGTTGGTACAGGAAGGGATTAACTAAAGTCCTATTTTCATTTATAAACTCCAAATTTAACATGCATCCAAATCCATCCTTCGTAATAATCCCCATAGTTCTAGTGCAACTCTTTGGCTACCAACTAACATGTTTGCAATATCCTTCGTAATAATCCCCATAGTTCTAGTGCAACTCTTTGGGTACCAACTAACATGTTTGCAATATCCTCTCAATGACACATGAATTGGGGATTTTAAAAGGTTAAACTATACCAACTATCACAAGACCATTTTGGTTGGGTGTGCCTTAAAGATATAACAATTTTTATTTGGTGTTGAACATGTAACTGCCAAGATGCATTGTTATTGGTGGCCTTGATGACCCATTTTGGTACAAATAGAGTATTGGGAACATGCATATCCATTAGGCCTTTCCAAGATAGATGTTATCCTCCTCCAAGAGACTAAGCTAGAGGAAGCCAATATGCTAAAGTTCGATAATAATCAATGGAGATTTAGTGAAGGATGTAGTCTTCAAGAGAAATTTGTTCTTTATAGGACAACTTCATGTTTAAGCTGGTACCCAACTTAGCACTGTTTTGATTGATCTCATACATCAAACCACATGTAACAAAATCAATATTTTCAATGTTTATACGTTGGTTCGTTATATAGAAAAAGAAGAATGTTGGCAATCTTTACATGCACTAAAGGATATCGATTTCACAAGGAATAACATTATGGTTAAGGAACTCAATGCGGTTCTATCAAACAAAGAGAAAATAGGATTCAATATAATAAGGGACACTTTTTGGGAATGGATGGAAGATCTCATGCCAGATTGAGACCTAGTGGATATCAAATCATTAAAAAGAAAATATACATGGTCAAACAGAAGATTAGGGTTGAGTCATATAAACGCCATGCTAGATTAATTTCCCATCTAGAAGGATTTTTTTTTGAGTAACTAGATTATAACCTCTAAGATCATACCGTCTGGTGTCTTGGATCAGAAGCCCATTTTGCTTATGTTTTTCAAATGCCGGGATTTTTGGTGTTTACCCTTTAGATTTTGCCTTCTTTGGCTCCAGAATCAAACAATGGAGCAAACCAATCTTGGGATCTCCATCCCTTGTTTAGGAGAAGAAGTTGAGAGCAGTTAAGCTCACCTTAAAAGCATGGGCCATAACTTCTTACATATCGCTAACTTAAGAACATATTTGCAAAATCAACGTGGATCCCTATAGGCCAAAATGGAAGTGGAAGAGGCAACAAAGCATGACTAGATCTTTATAGTAAAACTCGTAAAGCAAACAAGAAAAGGAAGTGTGGCGTTTGAAGTCCACAAGTCTTTGTCTGCAATCATGCGACAAAAGCACATGCTTCTTCCATAAACAGGCAAAAGAAATACTTCATAAACTATAGTCAAAGAAATAACTCTTTTGGATGGAACTAGTTTGAGTGATATTCCATCAAGGAAGCAACATGATCTCACTTTGAAACTTTATATTCTGAGGAAGAAGAGACCGATTTAAACTCCACTTTGGCTATGCTAAGCAACATCCCCATGCTCATCTCTAAAGAAGAAAATGGCAAGCTTTCTTAAGATAAGAAGCATAAATAATGAGAACAATCTAGTGACTTGCTTTCGACAAGGCTTTGGGCTTGGATGGTTTCTCCATTCATTTCTTTCATGCTTGTTGACCCATTCTCACAGAAATAAAAAGAACATGTTGGGGGTTGCATTCCTCTTTCTTAGCCCTAATCCCTAAAGATGTTAACTCTTCTTTAATCTGTAGATTTTTTCCAATATGGTATGAAATCGCAAGGAATCCTATCATTGGGCTTACACAAGAGCTTTTGAGATCGAGTGTAGATGGATATATGATAATTATGGATTTAAGATAGTTATGATACTATATATTATTATGTATTTATTAAAAATAAGCTTTATATATTTGGTATATCAAAAACATTATGATATTAATATATTGGTTATTTATTAAGATGATAGTGTTTGAGGCATATATGTAAATGCACTTTTTGATATATGATAATTATGATTTAAGATAATTATGATAATATATTATATTTTTTTATTAAAAGTAAGTAGGATTAAATTATATATTTGGTATATTAAAAATATTATGATATTAATATATTGGTTATTAATTAAGATGATAGTGTTTGAGGCATATATGTAATGCACTTTTTTGTTTTGCTTTGCTATGAATATTTATAGTAATTTGATAGTGTTTGTGTAATATTTGTAAATCATTTTTTTTGCTTTACAATGATATAATTCATTTTTAGGTTAATGAATTTTGTATATGAATTTAATTGATTTCAAATTATTTTGGAATGAATACTCCAGTTATGTCTTCGAGAGGGGATATCTATGTATTGTCCACCCCCTATCTTATTAATTTGGGCCTAGAGGCTATAAAACATAGCTATGACTATAGTTTAGCTATAGTTTGAAATATTTATTATTTTGAATGAAATTATTAAAAATGTTTTTTTTTTTAAATCTTATTGGCCACAGGACACAGACCTTGTCTTTTTTCTGTCCCCAGGAGGGGGTAGCAGGATGACGTCGCGTCTTGCATAGAGGACAGGAACGATGCACGCTTCAAGGAACTCAGTTCTTCAAGGTACTGTGAACCGGATTGTATTTATGAAAGTTCTAAGTAATGGTTCAATGTGTGGCTAGGAAACGGTCTTGCACCAACGAGTTCCAAAAGCATCGGCAATGACAACGACAACAACTAGGTAAGAGAGAGAGAGAGAGAGAGAGAGACCCAATAATGGAATTGAAGTGGGTTCGGGTAATGATTTTTAGCCCTTGGAAGGAATTTGGGGAACCTGTAGGTAATGGCGACAATCCTTGTAAAGTTGATGATGGGTAGGTGGATGAAGTCAAGGAGGCAGAAGCATAATGAAACACAGAAGCAAGAAAACACATAGAGAACATAGAGGTAGTAACGGAGAGAAACATACTGGCATAAGAGGTTGTAAAGACAGAAACTGATTGTGTAGTTGCAGGATTGGAGTGTAAACTGAAAGGCAAAGAAACTGGTGGTGTAGTCAAAAGGTTAGAATGTAAGTTGCTGTTGAAATATTGTAACTTCGAAGAATATTCTATATGTATCCTTTGTGGTCCCCGATGGTCCTATCGGGAGAACCACTTGTATTATCTTGTACCCCGATGCTTCTAATCGGAAGAACTAATAAGAGTCATGAGGTTGTCCCCTCTAATTGTAAAGGTGGGTCATTAGCACCCTAGTGTGGTTACTTGAGCCTAGATGATTAACTCGAGCCTACATGTCGGATGAGTTAATTGAAGTGAACGAATGAATATAAATAGAGGTGTAGCTCTTCTCATTTGGAACACACACTCTCACTTGTGTAGCGCATTAGTGGAGAAGAGAAGTAGCTGGAGAAGGAGGATCAGGCTTTGATCTCCTTGCTAGTTTTATCTTTTATCTTTTTGGGACATCTATATTGAGGAAGCTTTTGCTGGGTTTTTCCCTTTAGGGTTTTCTCAGGATAAATCTTTGTGTTCATTTTGTATGGTTGTGCTTGTCTATCTTTCAGTGATCCTGTTTATATGCTTTTGTTATGAAAATGAAATGAAATACTGATGTCTTAGTTAAGCATATGAAAAGTTAACATGGAATCAGAGCCACCCTGAAAGAAGACATTGTGCAGCTACAGAAGCTAGGGCTTCTTACTTTTTGGTTCTCTCTCCACAATTGATCAGCAAAAGAAGGCTGAAGCAAAATACATAGCAGATTGCTCTGCTAAGTTGTGAAGCCATATGGATTTAGAAGATGATATCAGGTCTCTTTGATCTGAAGATGGATACTACAATGATTCTATGTGATAACTTGATTTGTGAGGACAGAGAACCCTATGTTTCGATTGTAACACATAGAAATCCGGTATTTCTACATACGAGATAAGATGCAGATGATTATGTTTCAGTATTTACATATTGTAGATGCAGACGATGATGATTCCGTATTTCTATACTGAAGATATAGATGATGATGCTTTCAGTATTCACATACTGGAGATACAGATGGTGATAGTTAAGTATTCACATACTGAAGATGTAGATGATAATGGTTTGAATGATGATGTACTGATGAAGTCTCTGTCTCGGGTAAATTTCGAACACCTTTGAGACAAGCTTGGTGTTGTTCGAAAAGACCTTCCTCGAAAGGGGGAGTAGTGATGTTGCAGTGGGATTGTATCATCCCTGGGCACTTTCCCTAAAGTGATCCGGAGACCTCGGTCCTCGAGAATGAAGAGGGATTGTATCATCTCGAGACATTTGTCCAAAAGTGATCCGGTGACCTCCGTCCTCGAGAATGAAGAGGGATTGTATTATCCCGAGACATTTGTCCAAAAGTGATCCGGTGACCTCGGTCCTCGAGAATGAAGAGGGATTGTATCATCCTGGGACATCTGTCTAACATAGATCGGTGACTTCGGTCTTTGTGAATGTGGTTGGATTGCATCATCCCTGAACCTCGGTTCAAAATGTATTCGGAGGTCTTGGCCCTCAGTAAAGTGGTGGGATTGCATCATCCCTGAACCTTGGTTCAAAATGTATCTGGAGATCTCGGTCCCCGTGAATGTGGTAGGATTGTATCATCCTTGAACTTCGGTTCAGAACAGATCCGGTGACTTTGGTACTCGAGAACGTGTGTTGATCCCGTAATTCCTAGAGGAAGGATTGTCTGAGTTCCACATATGTGTTGATCCCGTAATTCCGAAAGGAAGGATCATTAGTAACTCCATAAAGACCTAAATCCCGTAATTCCGAAGGGAAGGATCGTTAGTAACTTCGTAAAGACCTAAATCCCGTAATTCCGAAAGGAAGGATCATTGGTAGCTCCGTAAAGACTTGATCCCGTAATTCCAACAGGAAGGATTGTCTGAGTTCTACAGATGTGTTGATCCCGTAATTCCAATAGGAAGGATTGTCTGAGTTCCACAAATGTGTTGATCCCATAATTCCGAAAGGAAGGATCGTTAGTAACTCTGTAAAGACCTAAATCTCGTAATTCCGAAAGGAAGGATCGTTAGTAGCTCCATAAAGACTTGATCCCGTAATTCCGAAAGGAAGGATCGTCTGAGCTCCACAGATGTGTTGATCCCATAATTCCGAAAGGAAGGATCATTAGTAACTCCGTAAAGACCTAAATCCCGTAATCCCGACAGGAAGGATCGTCTGAGTACCACAGACATGTTGATCCCGTAATTCCGAAAGGAAGAATCATGTTGATGATGATGATGTTGATGTTTTGATGATGTTGATGTTTTGATAATAATGATGTTTTGATGATGATGTTTCTAATCAAAAGATCAGAGTATGTTGATGATGTTGTTGCTGATCAAAAGGCCAAAGTGCTGAAGATGATGTTGCTAATCGAAAGGTCAAAAAGCTGAAGATGATAGTGCTGAAGATGATGTTGCTGATCGAAAGGTCAAATTGCTGAAGATGATGTTACTGATCGAAAGGTCAAAGTGCTGAAGATGATGTTGATGCTGATCGAAAGGACAAAGTGTTGAAGATGATGTTGCTGATCGAAAGGTCAAAGTGCTGAAGATGATGCTGATCGAAAGGTCAAATCGCTGAAGATGATGTTGCTGATCGAAAGGTCAAAGTGCTGAAAATGATGTTGCTGATCGAAAGGTCAAAGTGCTGAAGATGTTCCTGATCGAAGCAGTCAAAGTATTAATGATGATGAAGACTGAAGATTGAAGATGAATACTACATAATGTTGAAAAGCTTCCAATGATTTATAGATGTGTTACCCTGATGATGTCCTCTATCTCTCTCCTACTATTGTTGTTGTTGATGTTGTTGTAGAATACCCTTCTCGTTAAGGGGGAGTGTTGAAATATTGTAACTTCGAAGAATATTCTATATGTATCCTTTGTGGTCCTTGATGGTCCTATCGGGAGAACCACTTGTATTATCTTGTACCTCGATGCTTCTAATCGGAAGAACTAATAAGAGTCATGAGGTTGTCCCCTCTAATTGTAAAGGTGGGTCGTTAGCACCCCAGTGTGGTTACTTGAGCCTACATGTGTAACTCGAGCCTACATGTCGGATGAGTTAATTGAAGTGAACGAATGAATATAAATAGAGGTGTAGCTCTCCTCATTTGGAACACACACTCTCACTTGTGTAGCGCATTAGTGGAGAAGAGAAGTAGCTAGAGAAGGAGGAGGATCAGTTTTTAATCTCCTTGCTAGTTTTATCTTTTATCTTTTTGGGACATCTATATTGAGGAAGCTTTTGTTGGGTTTTCCTAGGATAAATCTTTGTGTTCATTTTGTATGGTTGTGCTTGTCTATATTTCAGTGATCCTGTTTATATGCTTTTGTTATGAAAATGAAATGAAATATTGATGTCTTAGTTAAGCATATGAAAAGTTAACAGTTGCAAGGTGTGGAAATTGATGCATTTGAAGGTTCGACAACAACAGTGGCCAAGAGAGAGAGAGAGAGAGAGAGAGAGAGAGAGTAAAGGAATTGAAGTGGGTTTGGGTAATGAATTTAGCCCTTGGAGGGAATTTGGGGAACTAGCAGGTTAATGGTGACAATCCCTGTAAAGTTGATGATTGATAGGTGGATGAAGTCAAGGAGGCAGAAGCAGAAGGAAACACAGAAGCAAGAAAACACATAGAGAACATAGAGGCAGTAACGGAGAGAAACATATTGGCATAAGAGGTTGTAAAGACAGAAACTGATTGTGTAGTTGCAGGATTGGAGTGTAAACTGCAAGGCAAAGAAACTGGTGGTGCAGTCAAAAGGTTAGAATGTAAGTTGCAAGGTGTGGAAATTGATGCATTTGAAGGTTCGACAACGACAGTGGCCAAGAGAGAGAGAGAGAGAGAGTAAAGGAATTGAAGTGGGTTCGGGTAATGAATTTAGCCCTTGGAGGGAATTTGGGGAGCTAGCAGGTTAATGGCGACAATCCCTGTTGTTATAGCCCAAAATGACACATCTCTGCCTGTGACCACTTTCCCATGATTTCGTCGCATGTCGGCACTTCATGAAAGTCACTGAAAAAATACCTATCTTGGAGGACCCATATCTTGAGTTTTGTAACTCTGTTTGACCTCATTTATATGCCGTTGGAAAGGTATTTTAGTTAGCTAATACTTTCCAGAAGACACCAAAGTCTGAAAATGCCCATAAATACCCTTAAAATGTGTTTTTTGTGTATACGCGACTCTCCTTAAGGCATAGTCGCGTATCATACGCGAGTCTAGTGTTTTACAAGTCGCGTATTCATATATGCGCGGGTTTCCTTTATAATAAGTCACGTATCATACGCAGGTTGCTCTACTACTGACCCACGTATGTGTTTCTCAACATTAAAACATAAAAACACGAGTTAATTGGAGATTAGTTATGTCATCTAACTGATTTCCT
>LPNX010803302.1:35637-73686 GCA_001517045.1 Pseudotsuga menziesii
CTGTAAAGTTGATGATGGACAGGTGGATGAAGTCAAGGAGGCAGAAGCAGAAGGAAACACAAAAGCAGGAAAATGCATAGAGAAGATATAGGCAAAAACAAAGAGAAATATACTGGAAGAAGAGACTGTAAAGACAGAAACTGATTGTGTAGTTGTAAGCTTGGAGTGTAAACCGCAAGGCAAAGAAACTAATGGTGGAGTCAAAGGGTTAGAATGTAAAATGCAAGATATGGAACTTGATGCAGTTGAAGGCTCGAACTTTAAGTGTCAATGTAGGAAAATAGATGGTGCAGTCAAATTGGAGTGTTATCCGTAAGGCAGGGAAACATATGGTGCAGTTGATGGCTCATATTGTAAACAACAATACACGGGAACTGCTGTTGCAGTTGAAGGTTTGGACTGTAAGGGGCGGGGCAGGGAAATTGTTGGTGTGGTTGAAGGTTTAGAGTGTATGCGACAAGGCATAGGTAAAAGAAAAGGAATTTTTGATGATAGAAGGGATCCCAAACCAAAGAGAGAGAAACGACGCAAATCCTCCTTGGATGGAGGTGCTGCGGTATCTTGTAAGCTAGCTAGGAAATCCTAGCAGCAGACACATAGCAATTCTGGGGCTGAAAAGGTTGTATGCTCTTTCAAAAGACAATTCTATGCTTCTTAGAACCTGGAGCTACCTCGACGTCGAGAGTGGGGAAAGTTTAGAATTGGGTCTGGTGGTTTTCCTTAGAAGCGCGAAGCATGCCAAGAACATCAAGACTTGCGTTGCAGGTAATCGCTCCCTCACTTCGGTCTTGCTTTGCTCCCGATTCACGCTCGCAGAGGAAGCAATCATGAATCGCTCTTGGAATCAAGATTTCTTATCGCTTCCTCTTGTGGACATTTTTGGGAATCACGCATCCCTAACGCTCCCTGGTTTTTTGGGAGCACTTAGGGAGCGATGAGGAATCTTCTCTCCCGAAGTGCTTCCCCATCGTTTCCAAAGCGCTCCCAGGAGCAAAAAAAAATGCTCCCTCAACGCTCCCATGGATTGAGGCGATTTTTTTGAACCAATGTTCCCCCAAGTTTCCGGGGTGAGGGGATGCGGGAGCGGGGAAACGCACATTCGGGACGCGTGGAGACCACCCCCAAATTTAGGGATATTCGGGGGGGACGTGGGGACATCTCTAAAATTATAAAAATAAAATAAAATATCAAAAATAATAATTCATTTGATGTATATTAATGATTGTGCAATGTAAATACTAAATATATCAGTTTATTTTCGAAGTAGTACCAAGTAGGAATTGTAAAATGTGAAAATAATGGCAAAATATTTAAAAAAAATTCACAAGGGCATGGTTGGGGAGGGAAAGTTTCGCCTAGGAGTCCCCAAGTCCCCGGGTCGTAGGAAACGTGGAAACGCGTCCCTGACCCTACGGGACGTGTCCCCATGGAACACTATTTTTTTCTTTCTTTTTTTGGTTTTTGTAACCAAGAGATGGTTTTAGTTGGATTTTTGGGCATGGTCAAGGTTCATTTAGGGGATGTATTATATGGTAATGTTAAATTCTTAAAGTAAAAGTGGTATTTTCCTTGGCCACTTTTACTTAAATTTTTAACATTACCATTAATTGTTTCAGGATGTTTGAGAGTGGTTCCAACCTCATCGGACTTCATATGCAAAAATTGAATTTTAGATCCCATTCAAAATTCAGTAGACTCAAATAGTTTTCAGGATTTCAGGATTGCAACATTTCCACTAGATTCCATCATGTACCTTGATGTTGGTGGTGTTGATGTCTAATTGTTGAAGTTGATTGAATTCCTCTGTCATGACCTTGATAAAATTTACCCTTCAATCAAGAAAAATCACTTATTAAGCATTGGAAGGTTTTTCTACCTAAATGTTCCACTCCATGCCCTAACATATGTCATTACTCCTCACACCAAAATATTATTCTCCATCTTGGTTGGCCCAACTAACACCTAGGGGTGGAGTTAGGAGAAAACCACCCAGATCCAGAGGTGCATAAAGGGTATATGCTTGCATTAGACAAGTTGGTCCCTGATAGGAGGAGAGTGGTCAAGTACAAAGTGAATTTTTGAGCAAATACATCAGTGAACATGGATTCTTTGGCAACCTGCATACAACCAAAGATCTAGATGGGTTGAGTCCCATCAAATGGTGAAACGTGTATTACTCCTCTACCACATATTTGCATAAATTGGTGGTCAATGTGCTCTCATAAGTTGTTAACATTTCTTGTGTAGAGAGGTGTTGGAGCACCTACAACTCCATCCACAATGTGAACACTGCATAAACAATTTGAATGTAGATCGGACAGAGGAGTGTGCTCATGTAATAATTGGATTGAGCAAATACATCGTTGAACATGGAGTCTTTGGTAACCTACATGTGACCAAATATGGAGATTAGTTGAGTCCTATCGAAATGGTGAAACATTTATTGCTCTACCACATATTAGCATAAATTGGTGGTGAGGGTGCTTTCATAGGTTCTTAACACTTCTTGTACAGAGAGCCTAGAGGTTTTGGAGCACCTACAAGGCTACAACTTCATCCAAAATGTGAAAATAAACAATTTGAATGTAGATTGAGCAGAAAGCTTGGTTTATGTGCACTACAAATTGACGTTGTTGTCCCATTATTGTGATGCGGCCAAGAATGATAGAAGCTAGAACATATATGACTTGGGACAACAATCCAGAGGAGGTTGATTTAGGGGATGGAGCCATAGAGCATTAGAGCGCTTGGACTCTGGAGGTTGAACTTTTGGGTGATCAAGATTGTGATCAAATTCATAC
The DNA here is from genome assembly GCA_001517045.1 of Pseudotsuga menziesii. Taxonomy (NCBI): domain Eukaryota; kingdom Viridiplantae; phylum Streptophyta; class Pinopsida; order Pinales; family Pinaceae; genus Pseudotsuga; species Pseudotsuga menziesii. The sequence goes on from LPNX010803302.1 coordinate 38,439, forward strand.
AACGAAGATGCCACACACCCAACCACTAGTAGGTTTCAAATGTAGGACCTTTGCCTTTATCTTACAACTCTTTGGTAATGAATATGATGCTCTGTTTCATTTCATGGTTGATGTTATCTCTTGGAGTTTATTGATTGCAAGTATTATATGTTTAAACTTGAAGGTTGTTAATGATTGATCATTTGATGGCGATGTTATAACTTATAGCTCCAAGATGATTGATGTTATATGTGTACTAAATGATTATATCTATACTTTCATGTTTTATATAGCTAATTTGGCATTTTACATGTTTTTTTTTAAATATATCCATCCAAATATATTAAAATATGTATTATATAAAAAACGCTCCCAAAATAGAATCTTTTCAAAAATTCGCTTTTCACTCCCGCTCCTGCTCCCCACTCCCAACAACATAGATCCAGACTCTAGTTCACCAATAAAATTGCCACATCAAACTGCAGTATCTCCTGATCAGCAGAAAATGAGACCTCAAAGGAACAGCTTTAGAAAGGCATCTGTACATATCTTTAGTCAAGAGACTGATTCTGATGAAGATATATATGCTAGTGATGAAGATGTATATTCTAGCAGTGATGCTTCTGATACTTAAGATTCAGGTCAAGTCTTGCTGTTGACATCAAAAGCAACTGATTTTCCTCTGCCTCCCAATGAAATCTTTGCCTCGGTCTTCGGGAGATCTCTCTGTATCAGAGAGTTCAGTTTCTGATCTGTTTTCTGTGTATAGCAGTCTTAGAAGATTCAACAATTTGTTATTTTCGAGTCCCTTCAGTCTTGATGATTTTGTGGGAGCTTTAAACTACTTGTCTGCAAATATTCTTCTTGATACTATGCACATTTGTCTTCAAGAGGCTGCAAGGCATCATCTAGAAACACTTTCAACTGAGGGCAATGATAAGGCATCAAAATGTTTTAGGTATATTAACTTTTAAGCTTTGTTCTTCATTATCTTTCTGACTACTCGAGTTACCAAATTCCATCCTTACACCAGAAATTCAGCTAAATGTTCAAAGAAAGTGCAGTCAATGTAAGTTTACTGTGGTTAATCCCTGTTCAACGGTTGTTTATGATCTAGACACCTCGCCCAACCCCACCCCAGATAAAAATTTAAAACCAACTCAAAAGACAACAGAGGAAATAAACATACCCTAAACTTTAGGTCTATCATCAATTGCCTTGGGATCCATTTTGATTTTTACTTAATTCTTGAAATTGGGATTGTTATCTTGCTTTTCCTTTTCAAAATCCCCCCACATTTGAAATTGATAGGATTTTCATGTCGAACTTAATTTTTAATTTTTTGTGTTTGGTAATATTTTGTCTAGGCTGCCATTAAGGCAGTCGTATACTACCAAGTATTTTTTTCGTTGATACACATATATGTGACTATTGAGGGCCTGTACTTGGTAACTAGTTCCTGATGAAAACATTGACGCTTTCAATTATTTTTGTAGGCAACTTGATTGGAATTTCTTAGAGGCAGTAACATGGCCAGTTTATCTAGTATAATATCTTTCAGTAGTCAGCTAGGACAAAATATTTCTCAGTTGAAGCTTTTGAATGGCGAGTACTATACCATATTACCTTCCACAAAGCTAGTAATTTTGCATCTTTTTTGCGATGATATCATGGAGGCCGAGGATGTTTGAACAAAAATCAACATGCGGGTAAACTTTGTACAAAGATACATATGCAGATGTGAAAATGAAATTTTCTTCTGGTGCAACTGGATTGATTGGAAGAGATCCCTGCTATTTGAAAATAAAGAGGGTTTGTTGTACCAAAGCAGATGGGCAGAGGAGGTCCAATTCAAGTCAAGTGACACTTGAAAACACAAATTTTCATTCAGAAAATTCAATCTCACAGAACAAGCATAATTACTCTAAGAATGGACAGACCGAGTTTACGAGTCCTAAGGTGCATGATGGAGAGAATTCCAACAATGATGAATGCTGCCTATGTGGAATGGAAGGGAATTTGATTTATTGTGATGGTTTCCCTTCTGCATATTAGTTTCAATGTGTTGGTCTTTCCAAAGCTCATTTACCAGAAGGGAGCAATCAAGAGCATCGAAGTCATTGAGTGGAGCTGAGATCTTTGGTATTGTTCCATATGGGCGTGTCTTCTTTGGTACTTGTGGCTACCTATTGGTGTAAGTCAAAGTTATTAGTGAAGTGTTTGGAGGAACACGATGTTAACTATATATTTTAGGCTTAATGATATAAAGTATTTTTGGTGCAATTCTTCCTATAGCCCACATAGGATGTCTTCCCTAGGTTCATTGAAGCTGTTTTTTGCATTTAACCCTCGGTTGTTAATTTGCAGGAAAATCTTTATTTGCAGCAATAAGCAAATGAGGATACCCATGACAGGACAGGGGTCTAAGAGGATAGGAGTATATCAAACTTGCTTGTTGTTCAAAAGCAATCTGATGGTATTGGCAAAGCAGCTGTGAAGATGGATTTGGTTAGTAGCAGTTTCGTTTGTAAAGCAAGTTTCAAACCAAATGCATAAAACAATTAAGTTTCAAACCAAATGCATACAACAATTATTATGTTCTTGGTGATATTGCTACATCTGCAGCTGCTAATCTAGCATCCCTCTCGGTCGAGGGCAACAAATTAATGAACGGATGGGGATATTTTGAAAAGATTTTTTCAGCAAACTGATGATATTGGCAAAGCAACTGTGAAGATGGATTTGGTTAGTAGCACTTTGGTTTTTAAAGCAAGTTTCAAACCAAATGCATACAACAATTATTATGTTCTTGGTGATATTGCTACATCTGCAGTTGTTAATCTAGCATCCCTCTTGGTCGAGGACAACAGATTAGTGAACAGATGGGGATCTTTTAAAAAGATTTTTTCAGTGATAATCTTTGAGCAAGTAAAAATATTTTCAAAGGAAGTTGTGCGATTTTGCTGGCCAATTTATAATAAGAAATCAATCTAACCACCGAAGGAAAGATGTGGGTGGTGTGCTTCATGCAAATCAGCAGCAAGTTGCCGTAGAGGCTGCTTACTAAATTTGGCTTCCTGTAACATTATGGCAGGTGCTGCAAATGTGCCCGACGGTCTTCGTCCAACAAAGAATGTGAGTTCCAAGCAACTTTGGCTACTGACCTTTTGTGAAAGATATAAGCTAATGAAATGAATTTGTTGTGATGTCTTCTAAGGACCAAACTATATAAAAAAGACTAGAGATTATGCACCATTCATAAGATGTCCATATAAAATAGTGAGTACAAAAGCCCCCTAGATCTGATAAAATGAATTTTAAAACAAATACATCAAGAGAGATGATGCCTATATGTGAAAAACGCTTTATGAATGGATTCACATTGAAATAGTCCTTATGCGTTGGTAATGGGCATTATTTGGATAAAAAAATGATTGAACCAACTATAGTGTAGCTGCAACCAAGAAAGGAGGGAGCATGCCATACACATCCTTTGAAATAATGTGGATGCCTAGACCAAGTGCCTACTGGATGATAGTGCCCTAGGGAGTTCTTTAGGGCACAACATCACCGTTCTTCTCCTTGGGATAGATGGGGGAGTACTCCTAATAGCCAGGGCCAATATACTCCCAAATAGAAGAGAGAAACTAGTAATGCACCACTAAGAAAATGGATGCGCCTCTCCTAGGTCACTTTGATCCTCCTAGGGGCCCTCAACCCTCCCTTTAATACTATACTTTTGTGAGGCGACCCTTATCACTTCATTTTAAAATTTGGTTCTTATTATGCTTCTGCGTGTAATCGTAAACCAATCATGTGTTCTTTCTTATGCAGATCATGTAGTTTGTCTTTAACTTTGATATGGAAGATTGCCAACTCATTGTTTGGATTAATGGTGATTTTTTCATTCCATATGGTTGTTGATATGCTGGTTATTTTACTCTCTCCTTTCCACTCCACCTCATTTTCCTCTTGCACCCACAAATGAAAACCACTTGCTGGTTTTTATGGAACCAATTAGAGCATCTGATAAATGGATTGGACCATGGTGAGTCTTTCTCAATTTTATCTATAAAAGTTAAGATGGTTGTGAAAGAAATGTTATCCTCTCATGGAGGGTTCGGGTTGAGGCTTTCTCTTATCTGCTATAGGAATAAGATTTCCTTCATGGTAACTTCAACATCCATGTTTGCGTAAATTTTGCTTTTGTTTATATATATATATATATATTTTAAAACTTTTTTTACTCATTATTTATAATTCTAGTCGTAGGGTTTAACCTACAAACCATAGATCCAATTGATAAATGCTTGGAAACTCTTTCACAGTGGAGGGAAAAAGTTTCATATTCATTACATGAAGTAAACACAAGGCAATTAACTCCATTCTTATGAAATCGAATGCAAAAGCAAAAGCCTAAAATGGAATTTCCTGTGCCTAATTCATTGCACAAGAAGCTTCATTCTTCACACCATAGTCGTTCTTCCATGTCGTCCCTGGTTCAATCTCGATTGTCGCCTCGGGTCCACAAAGAGCCAAGGTTGGACCCCTCAAAATGCCTGGAAACTCCTGTGCCTCCATTATTATGAAATCGAATGCAAAAGCAAAATAAAAAGAAATATCCAACAAACAGAAGCCTCATTTATTGCACAAGAAGCCTCATTCTTCACACCATAGTCGTTCTTCCATGTCGTCCTTGTTCAATCTCGACCGTCGCCTCGGGTCCACAAAGAGGCAAGGTTGGACCCCTCAAAATACCCCCGAACGATGCTGATTGAAAAGATTGTGGGTAGGTTTCTGAAGAATTTTCTTATGATGGACGTTCAAAGCATGTTGAAAGAGTTAGGGCTTGCGGTTTCAGTCCAAGTTTTGGAGGATGTGCTCAAATTGTCATACAGGATTGGCACAAAATCCTTGAAGTTTTTTCGTTGGGCCATCAAGAAGCTTGACAGGAAGCGCAACCCCCTTTCGTGGAATTTTCTCATGGATTTGCTTGGTAAAGAGAAATTGTTTGATGCAATGTGGGACTGCGTTGATGCAATGAAGGCCGAGGGGACCATGTCCATAAAAACATTTTTCTTTGTATTTGGCAATTATGTGAAGGCTGATAAGGTCGATGAGGCAAAATGTACGTTTGATGTGATGGAGCTATATCCTATATGGATGTCGACATGATGTCGTCGTAGTAGATTGTCTTCTCAATGCATCGTGTAGGTACAATAAAGCAAAAACTACCATGAAATTCTTCAGTAATTTGAAGGAGAAAGTCACCCTAGATGCCAACATGTATGCATTGCTTCTAGAGGGATGAAAGAATGAACATAATGGGATTTAGGCTAGGACTACATTTTGGGAAATTATATTCTGATTTGGATGCCTGCCGAGCAACATAGTGGCTATAATGCTTTCTTGAGCACTCTCATCAATGGCTCTGAAATTGAAGAGGCATTATGTGTTCTAGTCGCGGTGAAGACTAATAATTGTTTGCTTGATCTAGGTTTCTTTCGGAAAACACTTAAAACCGTTTATGAATGTAAGAACACAAAGGATTCTTATAAGCTTTTGGAGTTGATGACACAAAGAGGTATTGTCCTTGATATGCCCACTTATAATACAATGATTGGTGTTTTGGTAGTGCGAACCCGAGCCATGTAGATCTTTCCCACCGTCTATTGGATGAGATGACTTTGAGTGGTTCCTTTCTTGATTCTAGGACTTACAATACTATGTTTAAGGCTCTCATCATTGCCCACAAGGTGGAGGTGGCGTTAAGCATTTCTTGAGAAATGACTAAGAACGAATGTTGTCCTCTCTATGCTAATTATGTTATGGCAATAAATATGTATTGTGAAACAGATGATCTATTTATGGCAATAAATGTGTGTTTTGAAGCAGATGATCTAGAAAAAGGTTATAATGATGCGGAGACACATGATACAAAAAGCTATTATCCCAAAATTAGATTGTGCTTCTATATTAATTGATGGACTTTATGACTTAGGAAGAGTATTCGAAGACTCTGGAGGCAATTACCAAAGGAGTGCACACATCAACTAGAACTATAAGAAAGTTGAAAGGCAAGTTGACACAAGTATTAGAGGAAATTTCAACTCAAAATGGGCCTCCTAAGGAAAATTAATAAAATAGTAGTTAAAATAATAAAATATTATTTATTAATTTTGGAGGAAGAAAAGAAAAAACTACTTTTTTGTTCGTATTTTCAACATATCTCTTTGTGTTTTTACTCAAATTTCGATCGGGAGAGTTCGTTGGATGCATAATTAAATTCTGCATCCAACGAGTACCACTTGGCATACTTTTCATGGGCCCAACTACTCCAAAAACAAGAAATACCTGAAAAAACGTGATGATGACATCATCATTACGTTTTTTCAGGTATTTTTTATTTTATTTTGGGGTAGCGGGGACTGTCAAAAGTATGCCGAGTGGGTACTCATTAAATTATGCATCCAACGAGCTCTTCCGATCGAAAATTGAGTAAAACACAAGGAGATATGTCGAAAATACGAATAAAAAAATAGTTTTTTTTATGATACCTATCCCCAAATTTATATTAAAAAATTGTTTAAGAGGTGCTCCCTTTTTAAATTTTAAAGCATTTTAATTGGCTAATACATGACGACATGGAATTTGTATTATTTTTGGAAGGCCCATTTTAAATTGAAATCTCCTCTAATGCAGGTAAGGAAGTTGCATATGAACAAATTAAAATTAGAATAAAAAACGTTTTAAGTCAACCCAAGCAGTCAAGGAGTTGCTTGATTTCGGGTTATGCCAATGTTTACAGTGCCAGCTTTGGTTTCCATTTCTTGTCGTGATGTTGTGGCTATTAAAGAATGTTGATAGCGTTAGTGCAAATGAAGCTTAAAATTGGGACATACTGCTGTCAACTTTGTTTGAAGTTTGGTTCCTCTTTTGGTAGCTATTTTATACTACACAAAGTTTAAATCTGTGTATCAAGCCATCATTTATCTTCATAAGAAAGTGTCCTATTGCAATTAATTTTTTCCTTTTTCTTTCTTTGCATGTATAACACTTTACTTGACATTATGCCAGTGTTTATGGTGTCAGCTTTGGTTTCCATTTTTTGTCGTGATGTTGTGGATATTAAAGGATGTTGAAAGCGTCAGTGTAGATGAAGCTCAATATTGGGATAGACTGCTGTCAACTTTGCTTGAAGTTTGGTTCCTTTTTTGGTATCTATTTTATACTATACAAAGTTTAACTCTGTGTATCAAGCCATCATTTATCTTCATAACAAAGTGTCCTATTGCAATTTATTTTCTCATTTTTGTTTCTTTGTATGTATAATGCTTTACTTGACATTATGAATATTAATATGTTTAATTTATTCGTTATAGAGATTTCTCTACACTTCTAGCTGTTTTGCTTCTATACATATTGCTTGTTACAATTTTGGTTGGTACATGCTAAACCTTTGTACCTTCTGGATATCATCTTTATCTTATGGGACTTTTATTTTGTTTCCTTTTATCATATATAGCATCATTCGTTTTGAAATTCATATATTATAATGGTGACACAACTTTAACCGTTCGATTCAGCTTCTTAGTGAAGCTATTTCATGGAGGGTTTGGTGCTCTGTCAAAAGAACTAATTGAAGTTACGAATAGTGATATCTGCTCTTTGATCCTTTACACTTGTCGTTTGATGATGATGTTAGATTTCCTGTACCCTAACACGGTGTGGACCACATAACATTGTCAAGACTCGAGACTCGAGAGCATCCGTGTAGGTGTATAATATGTGTTACAAACTTTTCAAAATCAAAACTTGATGCACTAAGGCCACATTGTTTACTTTATTTATTTAAATCCTTTTTTATTTAATAATTACATCGACGCAAATATAATAATTTTTATATATAAATAAAGTTATATGGTTACGAATTTATGTTGAATTAATAAAGTCAAATTTCAAATTTTAGACTATTATTTTTTATTTTAAAATTTTAATTTAATAAAATTTCAAAAAATAAAATATTGATTTTTTTTTTAAATTGAAAAAGATAGTCATAAGATAATTATTGCTTATGTAATCATTGACGTGTAGTAATAATAAGTAATGTTCTAGGTATATTATAAAGTGGACCTTGAATGTGTGTATAGAGAGAGCGGGTAAGAGAGTTTGGAAATCATGGTACCAGATATTTCTTTTATAGCTAACTTGAATGGTTAGATTAAAAAATATTGTGCACTAATGATATTGGAATATATTTGTTATTTTTATTTACAGAGATATTTGGATGCAAACATCTATTTTTTTTAAGTATTATTCTTCTGAAATTCTATATATGATATCATGTATAAAAATGTGTAAGTATAATTAATTGTATCCATGAATGTTTGTTTACAAGAAAGTATATACATGGCCTCTAGTAATAAAACCTAACCCTTGATGTCATGTTTATGATGACTTAAAAATAATTTTAACTTAGGCATTGAATGTTTTATGTTATTTCTTTTCTAAATGGGCTTTGGATAACATGGCTTATGTGTTCCCTTTATTTCAATATGTACAATGCCAATGCCACTAGATAGATAAACCAAAGATCGAGATATATTTCAATTGTTGATGGTTATTAACATAGATCCATCTTAAAATGAACTACCAAGTGTCGAAAGGGATCAAATCTCTCTAAGTGTAAATGTTGAGGAAATGTGAACGGGTTTATGGTTTTAATTTGTAGTCTTATATATGTGGTTCTAAAACATATTTTAAATTTAGATTGAGTCGACATGTTTTTTTTATAACATTTGATTATTTTTTATAAAGGACACATGTCAGTTCTAGGATGAATAAGTGCACAGTTATTTCCACCATGTGTTTTTTAAATTTTACAAACAAATGTAGAATTACAGAGCCATTATGTTTCTAAAAATTCAAGTATGGCAAATAGGAAAATTTGAAATGCATGAAAGTTTTTTTTTACTCTTATTGTCAGTTCGAGGCGACACAACTTTGTGGTATAGAGTTAGATAAGTGCATGTTTTTTTCCATTTATTAAATGTATATGTGCATACATATATCTAGCATTACAATGCTAAGTAGATATAACTATACATGTGAATAACTATCCTTGTTTCCACAAAAGATTGAGAAATCGATTGGATGGTTAAGTAATTTTGAGGCAATTGTTTTTTTTATATTGCAATTTTGTGGCAAAAATATCATACATCTATATCTTTTGTCTTACAACAACAACTATGACATATTTGTAAATCATTTTTTTGTTTTACAATGATATAATTTATTATTTGTATGTTATTATATTTAGTATATTAATTTAATTTATTTTAAATTATTTTGTTGGAACAAAATGATAGATCATTTGGTTGTAGTATCTCTATTAATATGGCGAGGCTAATGATTTAACATAGAATTGCAAGATATATGATATATTACTTTATTCTCATACAAGAAATGAAGTAAATGGAAAACAATTTTTTTCTAGTACAAGAAATGAAGGAAATGTCAAATGTTTTTTTTTTAATATGTATTTGGAATAAATTCTTTTAGATTATAATTTTTATTGTGTCCTTCACCTTTTATTATTTTTTTATATTATAAAATAGATATGTACAAAGATCCACAAATTCAAAGATGAAGTTGCATACAAAAAACATAGACAAAATTTCATAAACACAACAAACATAAAATTCATCTCATCTAACAAACAATTTCATAAACCAACATAGAAAGGGATCCAATTTCTAGAGGTGTAATTTATACATTAAATGCTTAATAGATACAAGAAAAAAAAATTACACAGAGAGTCCAATTTTTAGAGGTGTAATTAATTGTTTTACCTTAAGTATTTTACACGTTTGGCAAAAAAAATTTACACATGGAGATCTTTCGATGTATTTTTATTTTTTTATTTTATAGGTTGACATGGTTTTATTATTATTATTTTCATTTGGTTTTAACATTTTATTTTGAGCTGACATTTTTTTAATGTAAATAATTATTTTCAATTGCTCTTATTTAACTTATTTTATGAGTTGGCATGATTTTTTTATTACTTTTTATTTTTGGTAACGTTACGTTACCTTACGTGATAACATCTCCCCTATACTGGGATGTAGAGCACCTCGCTCCTCGATGCAATAAAGTGAGGTACGCTCTACAAATATATAGTAAAAGATTCATATTCAAATGACTTCTATGTAGGAGATTTAGTAATTGTGGTTTTGATGTAAGAAGTTAATGGAAGTGTAAGGGGGAAGACATGTACCACATATTGCTGACATGATGAGCTTGACATGGAACTAGTTGAAATCGATTTTTCCTTCATAGTTAAGCTATTGGTTGATTTCAAGCAAAGCAAGTGTTTCGGTATCATTGGGCCTGAGATGGTGAAGGAGGGTGTCACATTTAGTTAGTAGGGAATATGTTTTGCACTTGTGCGACTAGGAGACCAACACGCTTTGTATCTGGCATGAGGTGGTTGACAAAAGAAAGAGTTTTATCATGAGGTGTCAAAGCTGGAAGCTAGACGGAAGGAGGATGAGTTTGCAGAGGAACATAGGACAAATTATGAAGATTAATTGTTAATGCCGCCAAGGACCTAGCCCATAGGATTAATTCGTTGGTGAAGGTGTCTACTAGTTGTGTCTCAAACATAGGATTGTCAGGTGAATGTTGTGACTATTTTGTGAATCAAATCTATTCATTATAATTATTTAATTATTTATAATATTTTTTACTTCAATTAATAGTTTAATATAAGGTATAATAATTCACAAACACAGAGTTGCAAACAAAAAATATGTATAAATATCTACAAATATATAACATTGCATAAACAATACATGTACAAAAGCTTCATTGCAAACAAAAAACATGGACAATTTCAACAATAATCAACAAACATAGAGTTGCATGCAAAAATATCCACAAACATATAGCGTTGGATAAAAAAATACATTTACAAATAAATAACATTTTATAAAAATTCTCAAACATAAGCAGAATTGCAAACCAAAATCCTTAGAGGATTTTCAACTCAAATGGGTCTTTTAACAATAATTCAAATTCCATGTCATCATGTGTTAGCCAATGAAATTGCTTTAAATTTGAAATACTGTATAGGTTTTAAACAATTTTTTAATATAAACTTGAGGATAGGTATCATAAAAAAACTAATTTTTTTTCGTATTCTCGACATATCTCTGTGTTTTTACTCAAATTTTGATCGGGAGAGCTCGTTGGATGTAAAATTAATTTCTCATCGAATGAGTACGTACTCGACATACTTTTGATGGACCTCGCTACCCCAAAAAAAAGAAATAGCTCAAAAAATGTGATAATGATATCATCATCATGTTTTTCAGGTATTTCTTGTTTTTCATCATCACGTTTTTCAGGTATTTCTTGCTTTTGGGGTAACAGTGACAGTCTTTAGTATGCTCCGTGGGTACTTGTTGGATGCAGAATTTAATATCACATCCAACGAGCTCTCCCGATCAAAATTTGAGAAAAAACACAAGGAGATGTCTAAAATACAAACAAAAAAAGTAGTTTTTTTTCCGACTCTATAATTAATAAATATTATTTTATTAATATCTTAGGAGGCCCATTTTGAATTGAAATTTTCTCTAATGCATGTACAAAGATTCATAAACATATTGATTTCGCATGCAAAATAATATAAACACAAAGTTGCATAAAAAAACATTTTTAATTTAGTAAACATTAAAATTATCTCTTTTAACAAATAATTAAAAAAATTATTTAAAAATAACATTCATTTCATATTAAACAATTTCAAATTATATATTCATAATGTTATATGAATTCATTGGTGAAGTTGTATACTAGACGTAGGATTGTCACGTGAATGTAGTGACTATTTCGTGAATCAAAACTAATCATTATAATTATTTATAATATTTTTTAATTCAATTAATAGTTTAATATAAGGTATAAAAATTCACAAACATAGAGTTGCATACAAAAAATATGTACAAATACTTCATTTCAATGTTTCTTTTTCGGCTTGAAAGATTTTGGTGGCTGGGGCGACCTGGAGGCGACCAGCACGCTGTTAGTTGCCTGAGCTCGATCTGAGATCGTGAGGGGCGAAAGGATCTGATCTGGACTGGAACCAGATCGTGGACTGCCAAGGGAGTCGTTGATTCCTGCGTGGACTGCTGTCAGAGGCCGCTCTGGCAATGCTGGAGGGCTAAAGATGGGCACTCCGATCCCTGAGGATCGAGATCCATCCCAGGCTCCTCATCTGGATGAATTCGACCGTTTAATCTCATCTTACAACAAGAGATCCAGCAAAACCGAACCCTCAAAATTTGTCAAAAGGCTTGAAGATGTGCAGGAGGTTGCCCTTCCTCCGGAGGAAACCATCCGGGTTGCTCTTTCCCTGGCAGATCGATCCCTGATCGGTCAATTTATGGGGCTTTGGCCTTCGCCCAAAACAATGGACAGCTGGGTTCAAAGAAACTGGAGACCCCTAATCACCAACAATGTTGCTTCCTACTCCATCAGGCGAGGTTTTTTCCTCTTCGACTTCGAATCCAAGGATGATAAAGAGTTGATCTTCAGAAATGGGCCTTACTTCATGGGGCCGCAAGGTCTTTACCTCAACAGGTGGACACCGGATTTCAATCCAGAGGCTGACACGCCAAGAGCAGTGCCAGTCTGGGTCAGGCTGCCCAATCTCCCTATGCATTGCTGGAACCCTAAATCCCTCCATGCCATAGGGAATGCGCTGGGGAATTACATAGATATGGCTAGCCCAAAAGACCAATACGCCTGTGCTTGAATCTGCGTTGAGGTCGACCTAGAAGCTGGACTTCCTGAAGCTATCAAGTTAACCGTGGGAAGCTGGTCCCATTTCCAAAAACTTGATTATGAACAGCTGCCCTTCAAATGCAGAGGATGCCATGAGTACGGGCACTTCATCCGCAACTGTCCAAAAAAGCCTGAGAACCAGCAGGACAAGGCGGAGGGATGGCAAAAGGTGTCTAGATCTAAAACCAAACACCAATCCGGGAAGGGACCTAAAAAAGGTGAAGGGACCAATGATAGAAGGGTCACTAATCTTGAAGGATCAGTGGAAGCAACCAAGACTAAAGCAATGACGGAAATAAGGGAAGATCTAACTGAAACCGGTGAGAAATCCAGCAATGAAGGGAACAAAGAATCTGAAGCAGAAATATCAGCGCAACATTTGAAGGATCAAGAGGAAGAAAAGGCCCCGGTCACTGCAGGGGAAACCTTGGGGAATTCAGAAGAAGACTCTGGATCGGAGGAAGAGGAAGAGGAGGAGGGGGAAATCGAAATAACCACTCCGAGAATGCCTAAAACAAGGGGAAGAAAATCCAGGAAAGAAATAAGAGAGCAAGATTCCTATAAGGATAAGTTGCAAGGCTCTCAGCTAACCTTGGAAAAGCTCCTGAACTCTGCTAGGAACACCCGACAGCAAGGGCATGCCCAGAAAGGGATGCCTAAGCTCCCCAAAAGTAAGTAATGCGGGTCCTCTCTTGGAACTGTAGAGGTCTTGGAAGTAAAATCAAAGAAGAAGCAATGTTAGATCTATCTTCTTTACATAAGCCGGACATCTTTCTGATCCAAGAGACGAAGATGGAGGAAGTCGTCTTCCTCCAAGTTAGTCAAAAATTATGGAAAGGAAAAGGGAAAGCTGCAATAAGTTCAAGAGGGGCTTCTGGTGGCATTGGAACCCTTTGGAATGACAAAGAATTTGATACCGTTGCCGTCAAGCACAGCAACCATTGGATCCTCACCCAGCTTAGGCAAAAAGTCTCGAACTCACTGGTAAGTATCTTCAATATCTATGCTCCCAATTCTGTTGCAGAGAAAAATTCCTGCTGGAATCTCCTGCGTGAGGAGAAGAGTAATCTGCAAGGTAACATCATAATTCCAGGTGATCTTAATGTCACCCTAAGCCAAGAGGAAAAGAGAGGTGGGTCATTGATCAGGGATCCCATAAGGGAGACTGTAAATGAAATCATCCTAGAATGGGATCTCATGGACATTAAACCTGCTGCTGGAGAGTATACCTGGAATAATAAAAGAGTAGGGCTTGGACATATTGCCGCAAGACTCGACAGGTTTCTAGTCCATGACTCCTTCCTCCTGCTGGGGATGAATATTTCTTCCAAAATTCTGCCTTTTGGAGTCTCTGATCATAGGCCCATTCTCCTTGAGATGGCTGTTAACAAGAATTGGGGACCAATACCTTTCAAGTTTAATCTCCTTCGGGCAACTCACTCTGACTTCCTCCAAATTGTAGCTGATTCATGCTCCCCCCCGGTCACCGGTTCTCCCTTCTACGTTTGGGAGGAAAAGTTAAAAAGATTGAAAAAGCGACTTAAGCTTTGGGCCAGAACTATCCCTTTTCCTTCAGACCAAAAAACTCAAGCAGCGAAGGAGCTCGAGTCCCACCAAGCTGCCTTGGAGGTCAAGGACGTGGACGCAGAGGATCTCCACGCTGAAGCTTTATTACACGCTAATCTTCATAAAGCTTGCAAAATCGAGTTTGATTGGTGGAAGATTAAGGCTAGATGCGATTGGCTGGTTGATCGGGATACGAATACAAGGTATTTTCATAAGCAGGCGGCAGCCAGAGACAATTTCAACTGTGTGAAAGAGATCCACACCTAGGAACGCATTATAACCAGGCATGAAGAAATTAAAATTGAAGCTTCCAGACATTTCAGTGGACTCTTCATGGCCCAGCCAGTTGTGGAGGACGCTGAAATCTTGAATCTGATACCCAGTTCCATTAAAACCAACGGTAATGAGTCTCTTACCCAGGTTATTTCGATGGAGGAGATTAAGAGAGCTGTTGATGGAATGAAGGACGACAGGGCCCCGGGACCGGATGGATTTAATGCTACCTTTGTTAAACTTTGCTGGAACATCATTAAGAAAGACTTAATTAAAATGGTCCGGAAGTCCCAGAGATGCAGTAAAATTGGCGGAAGCACCAATTCGGCATTCATGGCCTTAATTCCCAAAGAGAAGGAGGCCAAATACTTTGACAGGTTCAGGCCTATTTCTTTGTGCAATATAGGCTATAAAATCATCACTAAGGTTATGGCAGGCAGACTCAAGCATATTCTTCCGAGACTGATCCCTGAGAATCAAGGAGGATTTGTAAAAGGCAGGAAGATTTGGGAAAACATCATTTTAGTTCAAGAGGCTATACACTCCAACTTGAAGAACGGTGATAAGGGAATGGTGGTCAAAATCGATCTTGCCAATGCTTTTGACAGGGTCAGCCATCCCTTCCTTTTCCAGGTGATGCAGAAATTTGGTTTCACTTCTGATTTTATTTCTTGGGTCTGGGCTTGTATTAGCAACCCGTGGATTGCTCCACTTGTTAACGGAAGAGCTGGCCCCTTCTTTCAATCCTCGAGAGGCCTGAGGCAAGGATGCCCGCTCTCTCCTCTCCTTTATGCCATCCAAGCCTCTGTTCTTAGCTTTCAGCTAGAGACTGCCAGGCTTGACCAGGATCTCCCCGGAATTCAAATGGCTAGAGGCATCAAGGAAATTAATCACGCGCAATTTGCGGATGACACTATCTTACTCGGTGGTGCTAGTAACATTATAGGTCGACGTTTCAAGACTGAGCTGAACCGTTATTGCCTAGCTTCTGGAGGCCAAGTCAACCTTAGGAAAAGCCAGATCTATGGCTGGAACATCAATCCGAGGGAAATGTCAGATATCTCCCGGAGCCTCAACATGGGCGGGGTCACTGACTGGGAGTCCTTCAACTATCTGGGGGTTCCCATCTTCAAAACCAAGGCCAAGAGCTCAACCTGGAATCCTGTTGTGGAGAAAATTAAAAACAAAATCCAAGGTTGGGGATCAACCTGGTTAAACTTGGCTGGGAAGGTAGTCTTAATCAAGGCTGTCTTGAACAGCGACCTGATTTATCAAAGCTCTCTCCTTCTAGCCCCGGCCAAAACCATCAACCAAATAGAAGGACTGATAAGGTCCTTTCTCTGGCAGGGGGGCAGCGCTGTAAGAAGCAAGAAGTTTGCGTTGGTAAGCTGGAGAACTATTAAGTGCCCGAAGTCTGAGGGAGGCCTCCACATCAGAGATCTCAGGACCCAAAATTTGGCTATGGGAGCCAAGCTGATCTGGAATCTGCTAGTCCCCAAGCCCTCTTGGTCCAGCCTAGTGCTGAAAGCTAAGTATTTTAGGGGCACTCGGCTCAGATGTCTGGAAGGTGCCCATATGAACCAGAATGGATCCACTATCCACAAAATCTGTCTCAAGGCGCTGCCTCAGTTCATTGGTGGTCTGCACTGGGTCCCAGGCAATGGGAAACTCATTAATCTTTGGAATGACTCTGTTCTAGGTAAGATTCCTCCACAACTACCTCGCCTGTAGCAAAGGATGGACGCGCTGGGGATGACAATGGTCTGGGACATTTCCAAGTGGGAGAATTTTGAGGGCAAGCGATGGATTGGCTGGAATTTGTCGGATCTCCCAGATGATCTTGATGAAGAGAAGTCACAGCTCCTCGACCACCTGGCTGGGATCGCCCCACTCTGCCAAAATAGAAGGGACAAGCGTGGATGGGGAGATCAATCAGGTAATTACACCGCTTCTGAAGGATACCAACGTTTCTCTGCTGATTTTAAAGTCCCTAGAAATCCCAAAATATGGAATTATAACTGGACCAACACCACGATGCCCAAGATCGACCTCTTTACTTGGACGCTGCTGCATGGAAAAATTCTAACAGGTAAGAATTTGGAAAGGAAAGGGATCGCTGGCCCATTCAGATGTCCCTTGTGTGCAGCCGCTGGAGAAACCATAACGCATATGTTTTTTCAGTGCTCTTATGCCAATTCAGTGTGGAAGGACATGCTCGATAGCTGGGGAGGGTTAAGGAGGATGCTGGAGAATATACATGACTGCTTTAACAATTGGGAAAAACTGTACCAGGGCGAGCTGATTGAGAAGAGGGGCGTGAGAAGCTGCTGGCTTAAAATCCCAAAACTGATATGCTGGTGTTTATGGAACGAAAGGAACTACAGGATATTTTAGGATAAAAAGCAACCCACGTGTAAGATAGCAGTCAAAATTCAGGCATTGGTTACCTTAGTAACTCAAAGCTTCCGAGCAATAAAGGTACTCTAACCGAAAAAGAAAAAGAGTGGATGCGAAATTTCAAACCCCTGGCTGATAAATTTGTTGCTGCTAAGAATCTGGAGGCGTGGGAGATCAGGATGGATAATTCTCAGTTCGGCAATTGGCTGAAAGAGAGGAAAATTTTTAAGCTCTTCTTTGACGAGGCTTCCAAAGGGAACCCAGGGAAGGCCGGAGGAGGTGGAGTCATCATCAATCCTGACGAGGAAGTCGAGGTGGAGTACAACTGGAATATTGGTTATGAAACTAATAATATAGCGGAGGCCTATGGGCTATGGCAAGGCCTAAAACAATTGCTGGTTAAAAAGGTTGAAGAAGTCCTGGTATTTGGGGACTCCAGGATTATCATACAGGCAATGAATGGAGGAAGAAAAAACGATAACAATACGACAGCTAGATTGACAAGAATAATTAGGTCCATTTCCAAGCTGTTTCGAAAGATTAGATTCTATCATATTCTAAGAGATCTTAACGCCTTGGCGGACATGGCAGCCAATAAAGCCATAGATACGGATCTTAATGGTTTTATAGTTAATTCGGTTGTTCAAAGTGATATTCCTCCTTAGCTCCTCGGATGGTCATTGACTGAACGAAGTGGTAGCGAGGTGAATGCTGTCATGTATCTTTCTACAGCAATCTATTGCTGATTTTTAATAAACTCCATAACCGTTCCTGTTAAAAAAAAAAATTAGTTTAATATAAGGTATAATAATTCACAAACATAGAGTTGCATACAAAAAATATGTACAAATATCCACAAATATATAGCATTGCATAAACAATACATATACAAAGTTTCATTGCAAATAAAAAACATAGAGTTGCATACAAAAAACAAAAACATGTACAAACATTCACAAACATATAGCGGTGCATAAATATTTACATGTATTAAAGAATTACTTTTATAATTTTACATATTATGTTTTAATGGTACATGTTTCAATATTATTAATATGAATAGATTGATAGATCATAAAAATTATAATTTGTTTAAAGTTTTCATTTTTTATGGTACACGAGCGAAATGTTTTTAAAACCAAATGTTTTAATATAGTTGTAATTTGTAATATTAAATCAATGTTTTTAAAAAAATATTTATTTACAATTCTATTGGTGCTCTGCTGCTGACGTTTGTCTCGTTTTTTTGTAGCCAGGGGGTGGCGACGGAGGTGACATAAAAAATATGAAGTATATATGTGGTATAGTCATGGTCATGGTCATGGTCATGGTCGAAGTTATTTGGTGATTACTTTAGGTGGTTTATAAGAGTACGTAATGCATAGGACAATGATGGTTAGATACACAATGGGCTTGACAGATGTCCTTTTGTCTTTGTTGTTCCTTGGCTAACACTTAAACTATGGTTTGTATGCCAAGAAAAGTTTGCTTTTTAATTTATTTGGCTAACACTTAAACTATGGTTTGTATGTCAAGAAAAGTTTGCTTTTTGATTTATTGGACCACGTGAAGGGAATGATTGTGTTATGTGTTTAGCTTTATAGAGGCATGTAAAGGTATACAAGGAATGTTTAATGTTATATAGTTTAAATTATTATGTATCAAAATGTGTTGTGCATTTAAAGGTATAGCACAAGTAGTCAATATTATTTAGTTTAANATGTAAAGGGATACAAGGAATGTTTAATGTTATATAGTTTAAATTATTATGTATCAAAATGTGTTGTGCATTTAAAGGTATAGCACAAGTAGTCAATATTATTTAGTTTAAATTAGTATGCTGAAAGAAGTGAAGCGTTTTACAATTATATAGAAAGGGATGTTTATTCATTTCTAATTAGGTGTGTTTTCATAGTAAGTTGTTATTATATAAAAATAAATCTAGGAGGTTTAAAATAAATTATTTTATTAGTGAATTTTTAAAATAACGTAGAAGGAATGAATTTGTGATATTTATGATATTAAAAAACTGGAGGATGAAAGTCATTTTGCTTAAAATGTATGTTCATATTATATGTCATTTTGTGATATTATCGATTTTGCTAACTTGTTAATTCATAAAAGTGGAGGATTAAAACCAATTTTTTTTTAAATGTCGAACATATTAGATGTCATTTCAAAATGTTTTTAACATTATTAATTTTGCAAACTTGTTAACTCATCAAAATTATGGAGATTTAGGAAAACTTTTCTTTGATATTTTCAAGCATAAAAATATATTAAATCAATCAATTCCTTATATTTTTTTGAAATGTGGTAAATTATTTTTTTCTTAATTAATGGTAACAATCATCAATATCATAAAAATTTAAAACTTTATATTTATTTTAATATTTATTCTGTCTTTTTTTAGGAACCTAACAAGATTACAAACTTTTTTTTTAGCTAAGATGTAAGATCATTTTCACTGTTTAATAAAAAGTTTATAAACATTGACTGTCATTAGCTACAAAAAATACCATTATCGACCCTCTTGAATGGAAAACATGTCATAGAGTTATGCCAAAACCATTAAGGAGTGACCTAAATGTATCTGCCCCTAAGGGTAGTCATGCAAAAAAAAACAAGTAGTGGAGTCTTTGATGAGAAACTTAAACAAAATAGTGGTGCATGACTAGTCTATGCAACCTAATTTCCCTAGATAACATTGTCTAACTTAAAAACATGTGGAACGAAAAGTAGAGAACCCGTTAGTGTGTGTTGTCATCAGAATCGCCAAAGTGGATAGTTGTTAGAGACTCAGTTGAATAACCAAAGTGCGGATGCAAGGATATGTCAATACCCAAACCGATTTCTACGGCTTCATAACCCTTTTCATATATTTGGTTAAAATTTCCAATATGGAGATTATCACTATGAAAAGAGGTTCATTTCACACTTTGGGTATTGTTTTCTTATGAAAAGAGGTTCATTAGCACACTTTGTGGTATTGTTTTTTTATTCAAATATTTGAATGGAAGATGATGTCACAAATTAGGGATTTTTGTGGGTTATTTAATATTCAATTGCAAAATAATAATTAATGGGTCAATTTTACCAAGGGATTTGTGGGTTATGTTTTTTCTATGGGCCAAACATCATTTTAGTGGAGTTTGTACATGGTCATTTTTATTATAAATAAAAAAAAGAGGTTAAAATTTAAAATTATTAATATATTTTGTGAGATTACACAATTAAAATAATAATAATAATAATAATTTATTATTTAAGTATTATAAACCTATTAAATATTATAATAATTTTGATATGATTATTTTAACTATTTTATAATATATTTATAATAATTTTTTAAAGATATAACTTTTTTTACTATTTTATAATATTTTTTGTAAAGAAATAATTGTTTTTATTTGTACTATAAATAAAAATTAAATTTTGAATTGGGTTGATAATCTTTTTAACATATTAAAATACTTTATTAATTTATTTAATACAAAGTGATTATTTCAAATTTTTAAATATTTTATTAATGTATTTATTAAATTGATTTTATTGTAGTTATGAAATTATTTAATTTAATAAAAGTTAAAAAATTGATGAGTTATAGTCATAGTTACCAGGTCTAATTACATCAATTACACCTGATAAATTAAAACAACTTAAAAATAAATTATATAATATTTATTATTATACTGCAAGCATGTGTCTATATATATATTAAAATTATTTTATCAAACAAGCTTAGTGATTACTTTATCAACACATAAATTGCATAAAAAGAAACATTATTTAATCTAACAAACACAATTGCATTCTCAAGCAAGAACATAAAGTTGCATACAAAAAACCATTCGTTCATTTAGCAAACATAAAAAATGTTTTGTCTAACAAGCACATAATAGTTGTACACAAAAAATATTATTTCACTCAACAAACACAAAAATAATCTTTTCTATAAATATATAGAATTGCATACATACATAATACATGTACATAATTTTAAAGCACAGACGCTACATAAAACAAAGATTTCAAGCACGAGCATTTTTGCATTAAAAAAAAAAATATTTTTGTCAAAAACATAAAAATTAATTCATTTAATCATATTAAAATAAACATTATAATATAAAATCATTTCATTGAACAAACAAAATATATAATAAGTATACAAAAATTTCAAACACATCTTAAAATTGCATTAACATCAATAAAAAAAACACCCAACAAATACATTAAAATACAACATAAATAACAACAATGTTAATATAAATAATATAATTAAAACAACATACAACATAAATGCTCATAATATAATTAAAATATACATTAAAATCAATAAAAAAATACCCAACAAATACATTAAAATATAACATATAAAAAACAAAAACAACAAAGATAAAAATGATTAGAATTTTAAATATATGAAATATAGTTTATTTGTGTTAAATAAATTTTGATTAAAATATTTTAATTTTAATTTTTCCAAATGTAAAAATACTTAAAATTTCAAATTACATATGGTTTATTAACTTTTTAAATTTATTTTTATTTTGAATTTGTAATTAATATGATCATCCATCATTAATTATAAATTATGAATTATGATTAGAAATTTACTTTCTTTTATAATTATAATTTTATTAATAAAAAATATAATTGTTATAAATTTATAATCTCTAACCAATTTTAAAATTTTAAAATTTATTATATATTATTATAAACATGTTAAATATCATAATAAATTTACTTACATAAAGTTTAAATTTCATTATTATGATAATGGTTAACATTCACCGAGACCAGAAAAAGAAATCAATTAATTAGTTTGTTTTAAAATTGTATTCCTATGCTCAAAGAGCTTGGTGAGAAGCGTCCCGAGCTCACTATAATTTTGACAAATTAAAAGGCCAGGAAAGTCGGTATTGCAACAAAGATTATGAAACTCAAATCTTATGTACCAAAGAATATGAAACTGAGATCTATGTACCTGTACTCAAGGCACTCTAAAAGGAAGTGATTTCATCTTCAATGTTTCTATAATATCATAAACATAATAAATATTTTTAGTATTTGAGATAAGTTTTTGTTTTTTACTGATATTATTAATAAAACTTTCATTATTTATAATAATTTTATTTTTTATTATAATCTTTTTAACTATTTAATTTTTATTTTTAACCATGGTTCTAACCATGTGTTGTTTATTTTTTTATTTTTTAATGTAATGAGTTATATTTTAATTGGTTATAATTTTTTATATAAAAAATAACAAATAAAAAAAACAACTTTAATAAAAAAGAAAAATTAAAACAATTAAAAAAATAATAAAACAAAATGTAAAATTACATAATATATATTTATTATACTAAAAGTAGACATATATAACTAATACATGGTTTACATAATACAAAATTTACAAACATTAAATTGAATATAAATATATAGATTTACATAAATAATTGTTATTTCATAAGAAAATTACATGCCCTAAAATATAAAGTTGCACACAAAAAATTATGTACAAATATCTAGAAACATTTTAGTTAATTTTTACATTTGAAATGTTATTATTATCAAGTTACTAAATTACTTTTTAATAACTATATTTTATTTAAAAATATATATATATGTATATATATATTATTAATGCATTAAAAATATAATTATAGATTTGAGAGCTTTTCTTGGCTTTGAGATTTTAGAATCTCTATTAACAAGACCAACCACGTGAAGGTGAAAGCTCATATGGCCTCAAAAACTGTGCTATGTCGTTGTTGTTACAACAAAGCGATAATCTGTGCTATGTTGTTGTTGTTACAACAAAGCGGTTGTTTAAAAAATTTAAATTATTTATTTATTTATTAAGTCTATTTTATTATATTTTTGATCTTTTTTAATTTAATAAAAATTGTAAAAATGATGAATTATATTTAATTGATTATAATTTTTGATATAAAAAACAAATAAAATTAAAAAAAAAAACTCTTTAAAAAAAAATTTAAAAATTAAAAAAATAATATAGTATAGTATATAGTAAATAATTATATAGTATATATTTATTATATTAAAAATAAACATATATATATAGATAGATATATATAATCATAACTAATACATTATTTACATAATACACAATTTATATACATTAAATTAAATATAAATATATAAATCGAAATAAATAATTGTTATTTAATAAAATAAATTATATATATAAAACATCTTGTTGCATACAAAAATCATACATAAAAATCTATAATTACAAATCAAAATCAGTTGCATACAATAAAAATAATTTCATCCAACAAACATGAAAATCATTTCAATTAACAAACACACAATCACATTAATAAAAATATTATTTCATCTAGCAAATATAGAAAATAAAAATAATCTCATCTAACAAACATACAAAACATCTCATATAACAAACACGTGATTGCATACAACATACATGTATAAAGTTTTCAAACACAAATACACAAGTTGCATAGAAAAAAATATTATTTTAT
Source organism: Pseudotsuga menziesii (assembly GCA_001517045.1). Classification (NCBI taxonomy): domain Eukaryota; kingdom Viridiplantae; phylum Streptophyta; class Pinopsida; order Pinales; family Pinaceae; genus Pseudotsuga; species Pseudotsuga menziesii. The sequence goes on from LPNX010803302.1 coordinate 62,015, forward strand.
CTAACAAACATAAAAAAAATTCAGAGTTGCATACAAAAAAAACATTATTTGATCTAACAACCTTAAAAAAAATCATCTAACAAACATATAAAAGTTGCATACAAAAAATATTATAAAAATCATCTTATCAAGAATACATAAAATTGCATACAGAATACATGTACAAAGATTTCAAATACAAATACATAGAGTTGCATACTAAATACATGTACAAAAATTTCAAACACAAACACCTAGAGATGCATATAGAATACATGTACAAAGATTTCAATCACAAACACATATAATTGCATACAAAATACAAAATACATGTACAAAGATTTCAAACACAAACACAAACACATAGAAGTGCATATAGAATACATGTACAACGATTTCAAACACAAACACATAAAATTGCATACAAAAATACATGTACAAAGATTTCAAACACAAACACATAGAATTGCATACAAAATGAATGTAAAAAGATTTCAAACACAAACATATAGAATTGCATACAAAAATCTCAAACACATCTCAAAATTGCTCTAAAATCAACTAAAAAAATTCACCCAAAGAATATACTAAAATACAATAGATATAAATAATAGTAATGTATGGTATAATACTATATAAATAAAATATAAATATATAAATATAAATATAAATAAATAATATATATAATATATATATATATTAATTTATATATATAAATTAAAAAAGAAAAAAAAATTAAAAAGAAAAAGATGTAAAATAAAAATAAAAATGATTATAATTTAAAATATATGTAATGAAGATTATTTTTGTGTTAGATAATTTCTGAAATTAGTTTGTGTGAAGGCATTAAGTAGAAATTGAAGTTTATTTTATATTAAAGTAAAATCTATTAGAATTTAAAATATATGTAATGAAGTTGATTTATGTTGGAAGAATTATGAAATTAGTTTATGTCAAGAGGATTAGTGAAAAATGTTAAAAAAACATACTACATCATAACACTATAAGAGACTACTCTAAAAATGATGGGGCGCCCCACCATCTAGAGCATTTGGATGGGTTTAATCCCATCCCCAAAAAATATAATTATATATATTAAGAATAATATGTTTGTAAGTCTTTGTCTTTACAATACTTTCAACAATAATAAACTACACCATTCCAGTGTAAATCCTTCAAACTGCTATAAGTAACATTGGATCAATGTTCAAAGGATGCTTGCAAATAACATTGAATCAATGTTCAAAGGATGCTTGATACCTGAAAAGATAACAACCAAAACAAATATGAGATGCATGGTTATTTAAAATTGTTTTAAAAAAACACATGAAAACGATAAATATAATTGCCTTGGCTTTATTCTTTAACATTCTTAAAAATTATACCAAAAATATTCATGTATTACAATTCAGTTCATATAATAAATCAATACTTGATACCTGAAAGACAACAAAACAAAACATATATAAGACATTCGTATTTAAATATTGAAAATATAAAAAATATAACAATCATTATCTTTCTGTATGTTCATTAACATTCTTCAAAAGATTTCAGTTTACTAACATTTTCCAAATTGCAAATCCTATACATAAACCAACTTTTAAAAAATATTATAAACATAAAAAAAATATTTAATATATTAATAGTAAAAATCTTAAAACTATCTTTTAAATATTAAAATAGAAAAAATAAAATTAATATTTTACTAAATAAAAAAACACATGTTAAATAAATATTTAAAGTTTTCTGAAAATAAGTAAATTTCCAAATTGCAAATCCTTTACATAAACCAACTTTTAAAAAATATCATAAACATATATAAAAAAATATTTAATATATTAATAGTAAAAATCTTAAAACTATCTTTTAAATATTAAAATAGAAAAAATAAAATTAATATTTTACTAAATAAAAAAACACATGTTAAATAAATATTTAAAGTTTTCTGAAAATAAGTAAATTTCCAAATTGCAAATCCTTTACATAAACCAACTTTTAAAAAATATCATAAACATATATAAAAAAATATTTAATATATTAATAGTAAAAATCTTAAAACTATCTTTTAAATATTAAAATAGAAAAAATAAAATTAATATTTTACTAAATAAAAAAACACATGTTAAATAAATATTTAAAGTTTTCTGAAAATAAGTAAATTTCCAAATTGCAAATCCTTTACATAAACCAACTTTTAAAAAATATCATAAACATATATAAAAAAATATTTAATATATTAATAGTAAAAATCTTAAAACTATCTTTTAAATATTAAAATAGAAAAAATAAAATTAATATTTTACTAAATAAAAAAACACATGTTAAATAAATATTTAAAGTTTTCTGAAAATAAGTAAATTTCCAAATTGCAAATCCTTTACATAAACCAACTTTTAAAAAATATCATAAACATATATAAAAAAATATTTAATATATTAATAGTAAAAATCTTAAAACTATCTTTTAAATATTAAAATAGAAAAAATAAAATTAATATTTTACTAAATAAAAAAACACATGTTAAATAAATATTTAAAGTTTTCTGAAAATAGGACTTAACTCGGACAAACTATAAAGTAAATTTCCAAATTGCAAATCCTTTACATAAACCAACTTTTAAAAAATATCATAAACATATATAAAAAAATGTTTAATATATTAATAGCAAAAATCTTAAAACTAATTTTTAAATATTAAAATATTGCTATATGAGCTGTTTTCTTCTTAATGTAACCCATTTATGGGATGGCATGTTTTCTTGAGCTGTTTTCTTGATTCCTAAAAAATAAAAAGAGTAGATCCACCTTTTAAAATGACTCTCCACATCTTTAAAAGGGAAAGTTTTGGTTTTGAATGAAATCCAGGGAGCTCTTCACTTTCCTAAATTTCATTATCAGGCAGAAAGGGAATCGTAAATAAGCTGGCCATATTTCTGAAAAGATGCACCACTCTAATCTTGTGTGATCTAAGCACTCCAATCTTGATATTTATGATTCTATCCTAATCCCAAAGCAAATAATATATAACATACAAAAAATGCACCACCGTCTTGATATCAATCCTAATCCCAACGCAAATAAATTTCATTACCATGCAGAAAGGGAATCGTAAATAAGAAATAGTAACCTTCTGAAAAGAAATAGTAACCTTCTCTAGCCATAACACTATGAAGGGATTTTTCTATTCAATTGAAAGGGTTTTTCTATTTACTTCTCTATCAAGAAAAATGCATTATTTTTTTTGAGAGGCGACTTTATTTAATAAGATACAAGTTGGATGGCCCTGATTTCTGGTTCTTTCTCTTAGAACAGGACACAAACGAGCTGGTTACACGATACAATAAGATACAATAACCTGTCATTTTACAAGTAGTTCAACAGATAAATGTGATTGTCTGATTCATAAGCTTGTTTCTGCCAAATTAGCTTGTGAAAAATCAGAACAAAAAGTGCACAATATGACAGTTCAGCAGATAAATGTGAGTATGTTTCCTTCAGTCATGTCTCATACCCTTCTGTATGAGATAATGAGATGGCCATAAAAAGCATATTATATGGCGAGGATTGGTGGATCTAGGAATTAAAATAGGTTTGTGAGATCACTGGGGATATGTTTACAAAGGAACTTTCTGAGCACCAATCAGAGCCATTTGTTTAACTTGAAGGAATCAAACAGTTATGTGATACATTGACAAGAACATCAACCTTCGATATCTAACTTCTACAGGAAATCCTTCCACTTTTTTCTAAATGATGAAACTAAAATGTTATGAACATAAATGAAATCTAAAGCCAGCTATCAGTTTTTTAAATCAAATCTCATTAGTGGGCTTATGACACAATCGTACACCTGAGAAACCAAGTGCTCCTATATTTAAAGATGATGATTCATTTAGAAATCCAAGTAATTCTAATTATTGTGTTAACTAAGAGATCATAATAGTGCAGCTATGTAAAGACAAAGACTAATTATAATACAAACTATGAACTATCAATGATATGCTAAGTAAATCTACTTAAACAGAAGGTATATAAACCTTACTAAATATTTTTTACCACAGACTGAATATATGAACTATATTGATTATTTTTAGTTATAAGTGCAGACTGGAAACTTACAGGAATATAAATCATATTGATTAAACTTACAGGAGTATAAATCATATAGATCAAAAGCTATAAAACGCATATTTCCAGGTATGGATAACGAAAAAGAAGCGACCATTCAAAACCCCTTTCTAGCTTTCCGCAAAAGTGGGATGTAACAAACACCCATGACTGTAAGCAGGAGAACAACCCAGGAAGGGATTGCAACCACTTAATTACACTAAACATTACATTAAATAATTTCGCTGAACTGGACATACAAACTAGAAAACTAAGTCATAGCACCATTGCAAACAAAACAGAAACATATACTTCATGTTCCAAACAGCTGTTGTATCTGGGTTATTAGCTAGATCCAAAGGCTGACCTATTGAGAGGGCATTTATCCCAGATTCCTAGGGCTCGACACAGACCAACAAAAGCCATCAATCATGCTCCGTATAGCCCTCCCTTCCAGCGCATCACCAGTCCATATCCGTCACTGGTTGTGATAGTACTAAAGATGGATGATTCACGGGGATGTGTCTAGATTGAACCCAGACTCGTAATAATTGCACCATCTTTGAAAGGTATATGCACCATCTTTGAAAGGTATATGCAATTGCAACTAAAACCTAAACTTGTAGAATACAATGGTAAGTGCGCCTAGTCTAGAGAATGAAATCAAATTGTTGTTGTCATCTTCCTATGTTTACGAGTTCAAAGTCCTTTATGTTCTGGTTCATTGAGTTGTGAGTAAGGTATGAAGCTAAACAAGGAGTTCTGGAATCATGTGAACATAGTCCGCCTTATGCAACTATCACATTCCTGTAGGATTTGATAGAAAAGAAAATCGCACCAATCCTTTTGCGGTCATGATTTGTAGAGGTCCTTTTACGTAAATCCGAGGTCGTCTTTTTGTTACTGGAGATTGAAACCCTACCTAATGGATTATCTATTAAAGATCATAGGGTTTTGATTTGTTAATATTGCCATAGATACCCAAGTATATTTGAAAAATTCCAGTAAAACAGAGTATGAGGTTGAAACCGATTCTAAGAAGAAACGATTATAAAACAGAGTATGAGGTCGAAACCGATTCTAAGAACAAACGATTATAAAACAGGGTATATGATTTGTAGAGGTCCTTTTACGTAAATCTGAGGTCGTCTTTTTGGTACTGGAGATTGAAACCCTACCTAATGGATCTCTATTAAAGATCATAGGGTTTTGATTTGTTAATATTTCCATAGGTGCTAAAGTATATTTGAAATGATTGCCAAAACCTCAGATCCACAGAAATTCCAGTAAAAGAGTATGAGGTTGAAACCGATTCTAAGAAGAAACGATTATAAAACAGAGTATAAGGTTGAAACTAATTCTAAGAAGAAACGATTGTAAAACAGAGTATAAGGTTGAAACCGATTCTAAGAAGAAACGATTATTAAGATGCTTATTGACAAAACATATGACACACTATGTCATATGTTTATTTATATCACTAAATAAACAATTTCTATCACTTTCCTGCTCACGGTGCCAACGGCTCCCAGTAATTTCGTGAGACCTGGCAAGAATAGAGGTTTGAAGTAGAGAGCAGTTACAGCAGATCTAAGAAGCGAAAGTGCAGTGCTGCTAAGGGCAACAGAGAACTCCCGGAAGAGGGTGGGGCAGTGGTGACCGCCGAGGCCAACGAGGAACGCTCAGACATGAATAAGCCCTTTAACGAATAAGCCCCGCGGCACAAGGCCCTGCGGCAGAAATAATCCTTTTAACGAATTTAAAGGCAGGGGATGTTGGGTTTTTACTGAATTCCTGAATTCAACCTGCAATTTTCGTTCCTATTCTAAGAAAACAAGAAATATTTCTTTATTTACATTGAATTCCTAAATCTAATCTATAATTTCAATTCCTGTTATAATAGAACCATTAATATAAAAAGATAAAACATACTTGTATTACTGAATTTTTTAATTCAACCTGTAATTTTCATTCCTATTCTTTCAACCTACAATTTTCATTCCCATTCTAAGAAAACAAGAAATATTTCTTTATTTACATTGAATTCCTAAATCTAATCTATAATTTCATTCCTGTTCTAAAAGAACTATTAATATAAAAAGATAAAACATACCTGTAAATAACCTGGCCTTCTGTTACAGCTCCATAACACTTATAATAAATCTGGTATTTGTTACAGCTTCACAATACTGATGATAAACCTAGCCCTTGTTACAGTTCCACAGTTTCTTTAAATGATACTTACAAATTTAAATTCAAATTCAGTAAAGATAACCTCCTTTGTTACAATTGTAACAGTACAAAAACACAACACACAGACTTAAACAAACATAGACCACACAAACACAGACATAGACATAGACATACACAGACATACCACAGAGGAAGCTTCCCCAGACATACATATACACAGACATACCAACATACACAGACATACCAGAGAGGAAGCTTCCCCAGACTGCAAATAACAAAGGAGTTAGGTAAACCAACAAAATCATATACAAATTAGGAGACATATATATATCTTTCCTGCAGGAGCGCGTCTTGATTTTGGGCTTTTTCATGGTAAGCTTTTTCGATGTAGCCGTTACCAAGAGGAGAACGATTATCAACACTTCTTATCAAACGATGGCATTTTGAATTTTACCAAGAGGAGAGCGATTATCAACCCTTCTTATCAAACCATGGCATTTTGACTTTTTATCAAATTTGCTATCAAATTTTATGATCTTTTATCAAGTTTTATAACCTCTTATCAAATGAGGCTATCAAATTTTATGATCTTTTATCAAATTTTATGACCACTTATCAAATAAGGCTATCATTTTTTTGGCAATTAATTTGTAAGATGGTAATTAATTTGTAAGATGGAAATGCTGGCCTTTATCAAATTGTGATGAGATACTACTTATTATCTATTTATCAAAGAAATTAAAACTTTTTATATAATCATAGATTTTTGTAAAATGAAATCATGGTAATTTTACTTTTTTATGATTTTAAAGTTCATTTATATAGATTTAGAATTTACGCATAACAATGTTAAAAACATTTTTTATAAAGAAAATGTTTTTTATTATGATAAGATTTTGGTAAAGTTTTTGAAAATTTAAAGATATTCTAATAAAATAATGTTGTTAAAAACAAACTTTATTTTTAAGTGTAACACTTTATTTTTCCAAAGGCTTAGAAAAGCCCTAGCATAAAACAAACTAGTAGTAAGTATTTGGTTTTGATCTTTTATGTGACATCAAAATTTCAAAGTAAATATTTAGGACAAGTGTGTTTAGAGCATAAAGCTTGCCCACAAACTTTTATATATGTCATTAACTACATTGGGAGATGGTTTAAAAATAACAATTTGTGCTAAATTAACCAAGGTGTTCACTAAATGAAACTACAACTAAATTTGAGTCATTATGCTTATGCATGCTTCATGTATGGAGAGGATGAAGGCATATTTTGTGCAAATTAAAAAAGAAGGTTATTGCCACCATAACTTATGTTTGATGTGGAGAAGAAAAAACTAGAGTTAAACATCATGGGGAGCAGAATAAAAAACAAAAACCTTGCCACCATTTGAGCTTAATATCCATTCCCACATGCCCCTGAGAAGTTACTTATATGAGAAGATATAGTTGAAGGATATCACTTTGACATATACATGGAGTTGTGAGTGACAATCACATATTCGTTTATGTACCATGACTCATCCCTCTTTGAGTGCTTGGATAATAGTTGTTGAATAATAAGAAAAAATATTTGACATTGCTCCATATTTAGAGGACATGCTAGTGCTTGCTTCCATAGTCATTAATATGTGCGCATATTTCGTTGAAAATAAGCCATGGTTTCTAAGAATCTCTTAATTAAAAGTACCACAAGCATGTACATTATCAATGCTTGCATGAAGGAAGATCAATTTGCATATGATTAAGATTATAGAAGTGAAGGTTCCAACTATTCAAAATCTGAAGTGGTATACCTACTTTTTTCCATGTAATTATCATGAGGCAAACCTCCCTATATTTTTTAGGACAGAAAGCTAAGTCAATGACAGGAAGTCATTACGACAATATTCTCACCGTGGGCTCAACACGTCACTCAAAGGAATAGAACTTGGGTGGGGAGCATAACATTACATTCCACAATCACTCTGACTAGACCCAATTGACTGTATACTTTTATGCGATTCCAATGGAAACATATCAACACATAGAAGATATTTTTGCAATAGTGGGGTGGGGGGTGGGTGTTGATACATCCTCATATTACTAAGTTGTTGAGTAATAAACACAAGTTGAGATTCTAACTATTCAAAAACCAAACGGGTGTAGTTACTTCTCAACAATTCAAAGGGAAAAGCATCAACTTGAAAAAGAGCATTGATAAATGAAGGCCACATTGTCACTTTGGTTCCCTTTGATTGAATTGGTTGTTATCAATGTTGTTGCATATTTGACTAGTTTTATGCAAAAATTTACCCAGTTCAAATCCCTCTGGGTCGGGTGCACTATTATATGTAGTCATTCCATATGCACTTTTGACATGGATATAGAATGACGTAAGTGATGGTTGGTACTTCGTAGTAGGAAAGAGATTGATATGACCAATACACATATTTAAACAATGCACAATTTAAGCATCCTTTGCTAATACCATGGAGACCATGATTTGATCAATTAGCCAAACATAATACCAAGTGTATGCTTTGTCTATACAAATATGGAATAATCACATGTAATAAGCCCTAGGTATTATCATAACATATCCATATGTAATAAGCCTATGGTATTTCTCATAAACATATCAAATAACTCAATATCTCTAAATCTAATAGTTCAATGGAGTTTAGGAACCCTAGAATTGGTTAACATTGCCTAGAGGATAATTGTCACATTTCTATTGATAAATGCACCATTGAATAAATTTGTACCAGCTAGAAGGACATATGCTACATGGATTTTTACAACACCCCCCATAATAACAATGGTATTATGTTGTGCTTCCTTGGGGATTCATATATAGAGTTTGTGTAATTGAAACATTTCGTAAAATATTTTGACCCAAAAGATGAAACCAATAAAGATGTTCTTTGGATACTTTTGTCAATTTATTAACTGCAAAAAATAAAGTAACCATTCTTTTAACAAGAATTTTTGGAGAACCATTTCGATGATGAATCTTGGAATTTAACATTTAAAATTTATTGCCCCAAATGAATTATTTCAATCTTGAAATTTCTACTAAATTAGGGTATAGTTTCAAGTTAATGGCCAAGTCCTTAAAGATTCACTTTTAAGTTTTAATCATTAGTAAGGATCTAATGATTTATGGTGTCTGGGGTCATAGAAGGACCAAACAACTAAGAACTATGGCCTACTTTACAAATATGGAGAATTTAACCACAACAATATGTTGTACAAATTTCATAGCACGACTCAATATCAAAAAGTATATATTGTATAGTTTCATAGATATTAAAAAAACACAATATTGTGATTGCACCAATAGCCTAGTTGCCTAATCATTACACTACAACCCATTCACACTAGCATTCATAGGTTTATGGATGGAAATGTCACGAGATAGTTTCACTAACAACTCAATCACACAAACCTTACACCTCGACCTGGTTGCACGAGCATTCAACCACATAATTACGCACACCATGATATGCATTTTTAACAATGAGTTATAACTGGACATTATAAAACAATGCACAATAGGATGAAACCATGGAGAAAGTTGATGTAGTCCAATCAATAAATTATCTTCTTATTCTTTGTCACTTCCTCTGACTCCTACATTATTATAATAGTAGACAAAAGTTAATTTTATAGGTGGGCATGCATAGTGATTTACTTTGCGTGCGCTAAATATTGATTGTGTTCATCTCATTGTATAGTGTTTTTTTTATTTTGATTTCTAATATCTATTTACATTATATAATTGATTTTCTAATGGAAATTTTGTTCTATTATTGTCAAAACAATGCAACATTGTGCTTTTTTTATTTATATGTGGTTGAGTTCAATTGTTAATGTGGGTATGTAAATTCAATTATTAACGCGGTTATGTAAATACTATAATTTGATTTTTTACATATTTGTAGCCAAGTTTGTTTTCATTCATATTCTTGATAATCCCTCTCATTGACCAAATTAATATCAAAGCATCATCAACTCACACGTGGTTCATTTGACTTTTTTTTATGGTAAAAACTCAATCTTAGTTGAATAAGGAAACAAGAAATCAACGTTAAGCTTGGAAAAGAAAGTGCACTCTATAATTAAAGAAAATATTCTCATTTCATGGAATTAGTGAGGATTATACATATGGAATAATTAATTGAAGCACTCATGTGAAAAGTGAACTCACCTCTACCTCTTCTTCGGCATGGTATATTACAATCTCTCTCACATAGATATTTCAATAATTTTTATCAGTGAACCACCACATTCCTTTATTTGCATTACATTACATTCAGTAATCAAACACATGACAAATTATGTAATATGCCTCTATTTTAACAAATGCACATTGAACCATACCTACGACCTCAAGCTTCACCTTCACTCACTACACTTGTCTATATCGACATTGATTTCCCCAATCACTAAATCACACAAAAAAACCATAAAATATTAGATAGAGACTAAAAAAATACTATGAGAAATCTTAAAAATACATTAAAAGCTCATGAGAAATATTAAACAAATTCTTGAAATATATTATGAGAAATACTAAACAAAGGACAAAAATCACATCCAAATTAAGTATATACTATGCAAAGACCGAAATTGCAAACACTAACTAGTTAAGGAGGGAGGATATCGATTAAATTTGAAACAAGGATGCTTTCATAGCAAAGAATACATGGGTTTTGTACCAAAAGAGAACTCACCATATGCCTCTATGTTTACTCGCTAGCCCATATCTCTCACACCAAGACATTTCAACAATTTCATTAGCATCTAACCACCTTCTGTTAATACACTATATTACCTCTAAATTTAAACAAACACATGATATGATGGTGTAACAACAAATGAGTTAAGTCCAACTAACATAGAATAATGCATACCTCCTTACTCCTTATCCTTCACCTCACCCATTGTACCCATAAATATGCATTGGACCTAAACCTACAATGTGGGTTGTTATCAACAAGTGTAGCACTCATCCTTTTTCATATGCCTTTGCACCTGCACAAAAGAACATTTCAGTGGTGTCATTAGTGCTTTTCCTCCTTCCTTAACCCATTACACTCCATTAAAATAGAAACAGGAAAGAACATGATACGAATCTAATTTAAAGCACATGAAACCATGCATATGTCCTAGAGCATGTTTACTCACTATCCCATATCTCTCTCACACAAAGACATTTCAACAATTTCATCAAGAATCATCCACTCTCTACCTGCACTACATGGTCTATAAATTTAAGCAAACACATGATATAATGATGTAGAAAGAAACATTAGAGGAAATTTCAACTCAAAATGGGCCTTTTAACTTTTATTCAAATTCCATGTCATCATGTCTTAGCCAATGAAATTGCTTTAAATTTGAAATACCG
>LPNX010803310.1:7056-24613 GCA_001517045.1 Pseudotsuga menziesii
ATTACTATTATGAAATGTTTGATGCTATTTGGAGTTATCCTAATATGTAATAATTGTATGAAAATGAATTAAATATTTTTTTATGGATATTATTACAACTACACGCATTAGTGATATTTATAGAAAGAATGTTGACAATTTTATAATAATTTCCTATCGAAGATAAGAATATTCAATTAAGTTGGAAAATAAAATGTGTGTGTTCAATTAAGCTTTAAAAATTAAATAATTTAGAGTATACATAAAATCAAAAACCAAAGCAAAACATAAGTGACTATTGTAAAAACAATAAAACCACATAAACATTTAAAAATTCATATAAAATTAAGAGGTTACTTAATTTTACTTTAAAGAACAATGCTAATTCCAATAGTGTAAAAGAAATATTGTTTGTCCATTTTCATCTAATGCTCTTGCATGAGCATATTTATTGAATAATATTGAACATGCCTATCTTTATTCCAAATATAATTAAATGTTATTATGTTTGTAATATTTATGTATTAAGAGAAGGGTAAATTTTATATATATATATATAGATAGTATATAAAGATAAAACATATATATTGAGAGGAGGGTAAACTAGGCTAGGATAAAGTAGGTTAGGTTAGGCTAGAATACAACAGGTTAAAATAGGCTAGAGTAAGCTAGGATAGATCAGGCTTGGATAACCTAGAGTAGCCTAAGCTAGGTTAGGCTACAATAGGGTAGGTTAATCTAGCCTAGAGTTGGGTGGGATAAAGTAGCGTAAGCTAGGGTAAGCAAAAGTATAGTAGTTTAGGATAGAGTAGGATAGTTTAGAGTTGGTTACGAAAAGATAGAGTAAGTTAAGCTAGGGTAGGGTAAGATAGGATAGAGTAGGCTAGGAGAGGCTTGGTTAGACTAGGCTATGCTAGAGTTTGCTAGGCTAGACTAGGGTAGGGTAGAATATGATAGAGTATGTTAGGTTAGAGTACACTAGGCTAGCCTCGACCAGGCTAGTCTAGAGTAGGCTATGCTAAGCTAGAGTAGGCTAGTCCATGTTAGAGTAGGATAAGTTAGGATAGGTCATGGTAAGATAGAGTAGGCTAGGATAGAGAAGGCTTAGCTATGGTAGAGTAGGGTAGGATACAATAGAGTAGGATAGGTTATAGTAGGATGGTTTAGAGTAGGTTAGGTTAGGATAGAATAAGTTAAGCTAGGATAGAGTAGGCTACGGTAGTCTAGGTAGGCTAGACTAGGCTAGTCTATACTAGGCTATAGTAGGTTAGGAAAAGCTAGATTAAGCTAGGTTAGGTTAGGTTAGTGTAGGCTAGGATAAATTAGGCTAGGATAGGCTATGCTAGGCTAGAGTAGGGTTGGAAAGAGTAGGATAGAGTAGATAGGTTAGGATAGAGTAAGATAGAACAAGCTAGGATAGAGTAGGTTATGCTAGGCTAGAGTAGGGTTGGAAAGAGTAGGATAGAGTAGATAGGTTAGGATAGAGTAAGATAGAACAAGCTAGGATAGAGTAGGTTAGGGCAGGATAGGATAGTCTAGAGTATCCTAGGATACGCTAGACTAGGCTAGGCTAAGCTAGAGTAGGATATGCTAGGATAGGGTAGAGTAGGATATGCTAGAGTAGGGTAGGGTAGAGTAGAGTATGTTAGGATATGCTAGTGCATATTAAGGTAGGATATATACTTAGTCTAGGATAGAGTAGGATAGGGTAGGTTACAATAGACTAGGCTAGGCTAGAGTAGGTTATGATAAGGTAGAGTAGGATAGGCTAGGGTAGGCTAGAGAAGGTTAGGTTAGGAAAGGATATAATAGGGTAGGGTATGCTAGGATAGAGTAGGCTATGCTAGGATAGGTTAGGCTAGAATAGGATAGAGAAGGATAGGATATATTAGGCTAGGCTAGGGTACACTAGTCTAGTCGAGGCTAGAGTTGGGGAGGCTAGAATACCCTAGATTAGAGTAGGCTAGTCTAGAGTAGGCTAGGATAGGATACACTAAAGTAGGCTAGGGTAGAGTAGGATAGGATAGGATAGGCTAGAGTTGGGTAGGCTAGGGTAGGCTAGAGCATAGGAGGCTAGCCTAGAGTAGGCTAGTCTAGAGTAGGTTAGGCTAGGCTAGAGTAGGTTAAGCTAGGAGGCAATAGGAAAGGATAGAGTAGGCTATGGAAGGATACGTTCGACTATGGTAGGATAGGGTAAGATGGAGAAGGCTAGGTAAGGAAGGATAGAGTAGGTTAGCTTAGGCTAGGCTAGAGTAGGGTAGGCTAGAATAGGCTAGTGTAGTGTATGCTAGGCTAGAGTATCCTAGTCTAGAGTTTCCTAGTCTAGGATAGAGTAGGTTAACCTAGGATAGAGAAAGGTAGGATAGAGTAGGCTAGGGTAGGCTACGATAGACTAGGCTACACTAGAGTAGGCTAGGTTATCCTATGTGAGGATAGAGTAGAATAGGATATATAGAGTGGGATATGATAGGATAGGCTATAGTGGGTTAGGATAGGCCATATTATGCTAAGCTAGGCTAGGCTAGGCTAGAGTAGTCTAGAGTAGTCTAAGCTAGAGTGGGGTAGGGTAGGATACGCTAGAGTAGGTTTGGGTAAAGCAAGATAATGTAGGGTAGGTTAGGCTAGGGTAGCCTAGTCTAAAGTTTCCTACGCTAGGCTAGAGTAGCTTAAGGTAGGATAGACTAAGTTACACTAGAGTAGGCTAGGATAGGATAGGTTAGACTAGGCTATGATAGAGTAGGCAAGGTTAGCCTAAGATATGATAGAGTAGGATAAGATAGGTTAGGATAAGCTAGAGTATGCTAGGCTGGGATAGGATAGAGTAGGCTAGGCTAGAGTATGCCATGATAGAGTAGGGTAGGGTAGGATAGGCTAGGCTAGAGTAGGCTAGGATAAGCTACAATAGTGTAGGTTAGGGTAGTATAGTAGAGTTGTCTAGAGTAGGCTAGGATAGGATAGTATAGAATATGGTAGGATAGATTAGAGTAGGTTATGTTAGGCTAGAGTAGGTTCAGCTAGGATAGAGTAGTCTAGGATAGAATAGGATAGGTAGGCTAGGTTAGGCTAGGAAATGGTAGGCTAGGCTAGGACATATTAGTCTAGGCTAAGATGGAGAAGGATAAAATAACGTAGAGTAGGCTAGGCTAGGCTAGGCTAGAGAAGGATAGTCTAAGCTAGAATAGGCTAAGCTAGGATAGAATAGAGTACTGTAGGCTACGTTAGGATAGGATAGGATAGGTTAGGCTAGGTTAAGCTAGGGTAGGCTAAGCTAGTCTAGGATAGTCTAGGCTATGCTAAACTAGGCTAGGCTAGAGTAGGCTAGAGTAGGATAGGCTAGGCTAGAGTAGGCTCACTATAAGAATGAATAAAATAATATATTTCAATGTGAGGAAATCAATGGGTGCATCAAAAATATACTTGCACGTATAAATAAAACTATACTACATGGAGGGACAATGACTTTTTCAAAGAAAGAGATACATACATGTACTTGGGGGAGAGGTGGGTCACTAGTGGCCCCAATTGGGTTCTCTTCAAGCACGAATCACTCACTAGGAATATGCATAAAATAATATATGTCAATGTCAGCAAATCAATAGGTGCACCAAAAAGCTACTTACGATTACAAAGAAAACTATACTACATGGACGGACAATTGGGGACACAGAGATACAAGAAATTTTGTAACAGGGTGCCAACAAAATAAGAGATATATACATATAGATAGGGGATGTGAAGAGGTGGATCACCGGTGGGTGAAATATTGAAAACGAACTAAAATGATGGGCATATGCATCAAAGAGCATGGTCCCTTAGGTGGCATGTCTATCAGACATATGTTTCTACATAAAAAAACATAAAGATATAATTAGATAATTTCAAATAATTAAAAGTGTACATGTTTAATCATTAAAAGCATAATTAAAAGAATACGTGTGATTGTGAATATTCCTCTACCTATGACACACCTGTCTTAGATGCAACAAACTCATCGGTCCCACCATAAATAAAATATGTTTTATCAATATTAAGATGTACTAAACATGTCAATCCTTATGAGGGATAATTTTAAGGATCCATGCTTATTTAAAAGTGTAGAAACTTTGGCGAATCTTACCAATTCTTAAAATGTCATTTATAAAATATTTGGCTATATTTTTATCAAAATATTTTAATTTCCAAGGATTTTATATAGTCTATATAATAATCTCACGATTTTTTGAGTGAAAAAAATCACCCCATCAAAATTGGGTGAAATAGGTCTTCAGAAAATGAAAATCGACCATTCTTTTTTTTTTTTTTAAATCATGGAAAAATAGCCCATGGAGTAAGTTTTTCCCCCAAAATTTTTCTTGATTCCTACTATAATTATGTAAATCGTGATGAGAAGTTAAACAGTAATGTTTTTACAAGTAATCGTGAAGCACCAAAATCATATGCAACATTGACTACTACATCAATATCATCAGCATCAATGACTGAAATATGTGAATCTCGAGTGTCATTGGACACTACTTGTAAATGTGTATATGTAAATTGTCAAATAATTAAAATATAAATAATTTATGAAACAATTGAAAACTGTGATATAAAAAATAAGACACTATGTGAAGAATGAGTTTGACTTACATATTGGAGTAACCCATCGCTGCGAAACTCTGAAGAAAGACCATAGCATATATTTCCACAAGTTGTGCAAGGATGTGGCATGACGCGATGCTCTGAACCCTCCACATGTCTAGTGTGATCTCTAGATCATGTAGGGTCTCGATGCCTAAGTGGATCCTCTATGTGTGATGTTCCAACCCGAGATGGGCGAACCTAATATGTGCCAACCCCTTGGCCTACATTTCCCACCCGACAATAGTCCCATGTTGAAGCAATGTCTCTGCCAAATGGAATAATGCCTCATGTGTGTCATCAATCATGGGACTTGCAGAAGGATATAACCGAGGGGGGTTTGGTGTGTGTTGCGGTCATCGCACACGGTTTGGATCAGTCCTTGCCCCTTTCCTATATTGGGGAATCCCATGTTCTAACCCATGGAACTCTAAAATATCAAAGTAATTTACGTGTTTACCCAAGATAAACTCGACATACAATTTCCTTAAGAAATAGAATGGGATGTCTCTATTCCCATGAGGGTATTCATCGAAGACCATGTAGATAACACATATGCGTTATAAATTTCCTTCTCAAACTTGCATTTTGGATTTTTAGAGTGGCACTCAAACGTGGAACCATATTCCAACATGCGTCCGCTTACAAATTTTGAAATGACCACCACCGTAATAATAATAAATATTTAATTTTAAAGTAAAAATACATTTATTAATTTTAACCTAAACATTCATGATACACGATATTAGGTAAAATATTAAAAGTAATCTTAAGAGTCTATTAATTGAAAAAGATTAATTAAAATATGGGCCAACTAATTATAATTTCCTCCAAATATATATATATATATATATATATTAAAATCCTTCATAAAATCTAGTAGATATTTGAAGCAACTTCAAGTGCTTCAATGATGTTGTAACTATTACCAATCTTAAGATAAATAAATCATAAGATATCAAAAACTTACAAATCGAATAATTTCTTAACACCAGAAACCATAATGGATCATGCAAATGATATGTTATATAATGCAAATACTATTTCCAAAAGATAATTTACAAATACTCCATCAAATAACAATGTGTCAAGTATAATAGAGTTAACAAAATCATCAACAAGTAAGAAGGGATTTTTCTACTCTTCTCTATGCATGAAAAAGGAAACTCAAAGCCATTTTTTCATCTCATTGTTTTGCAAGGTGATCCAATAATTAAATATTAAAGCTTATAATATAATTCCATACAAATATAAATCGATAGAATAGAATTTCATGTAATACAAAACGAAATAAAATTCAAAATAGATATAGGCATGACTATTATGAAATGTTTGATGCTATTTGGAGTTATTCTAATATGTAATAATTGTATCAAAACAAATTAAATATTTTTTTATGGATATTATTACAACTACACGCATTAGTGATATTTATAGAAAGAATGTTGACAATTTTATAATGATTTCCTATCAAAGATAAAAATATTCAATTAAGTTGGAAAATAAAATGTGTGTGTTCAATTAAGCTTTAAAAATTAAATAATTTAGAGTATACATAAAAGAAAAAACCAAACCAAAACATAAGTGACTATTGTAAAAACAATAAAACCACATAAACATTTAAAAATTCATATAAAATTAAGAGGTTACTTAATTTTACTTTAAAGAACAATGCTAATTCCAATAGTGTAAAATAAATATTGTTTTTCCATTTTCATCTAATGCTCTTACATGAGCATATTTATTGAATAATATTGAACATGCCTATCTTAATTCCAAATATAATTAAATGTTATTATGTTTGTAATAGTTATGTATTAAGAGAAGGGTAAATTTTATATATATATAGATAGTATATAAAGATAAAACATATTTCAAAGATACTTGAATAAAATGAAATATTTGTATCTCCACTTTTATGAATTAAACCAATTTTTTATTAAACCATGAATTAAACTATACACAAAATGTCAAACAAACTATAAAAAAATATTCAAAAATACTTGAAATATTTTTATCTCCTGAATTAAACTATTTCTTTATTAAATTATAAATTAAACTATATTAAAAACATAACTCTATATGCAAATTAAAAAAATCTCAAACAAAATTATCTAATAGACAAAATGTACATTTAATCTTATTGATATTTAATCCTATAAAATAAAAAGTCAAAACCTATATAAAAGGAAATGAAAACCAAGAAAAAATGTGGAATATTTAATCCTATAAAATAAGAAATCAAAACCTAGAAAAAGCACAAAAGCATCTAAAAATGATATTCCCAATTTCCAAATCTTGAATAAAGTAAACAAAAAAACACAAAAAATTCAAAAAATGATAACTCCCAAATCTGTATAAAGTAAAGGGAAAAAGCACAAAATATTCGAAAGTATGATACGTTTGAATAACCGTTCGAGAAAGAGCGAGTGGAAAGTAATGTGTTATATGTAATCGATGGATTGATGGTCAGAAACACAAGAAAACGATGAAACTATCCGTTGAGGCGAGGTTCCTAGGTGGATATATTTATTCAACAGTTTCCTCTTTCCTCTTTTATCTATACGTGGATGGTCTGGGTGATGCGACTCCTGCGTTTTGCTCTTCTACGTCAAACGGCCCACCCAGAGAATCTTATGCACACGCAGAAACTTGGGCACGCAACCTCCTCGGCCCGAATCTTCAATGGGGACGCCGAGACGTGGAGGAAAAGTCGCTGGACGACCAATCTGTAGTTCAATTCCTCGGACTTCAAGGCCTGGCTTGTGCTTCAGATGGGGAAATCGATTTCCTTGGTGGTGCGGGGACAGACACTGGTTATCTTAGCCTTCGCGAGCTCAAGGATGTCAGGTTCGCCTGGGCCTTTGAGGACGCCATTGCGGCCATCACGTTCAGGTTCTTGAAAGTTGAAACTCATGACATTGTTCGACGTTGGGCCCGAGAGGTTGCTCCGGGTTTTGCTTAAAGCAGTAGACGAATTTCAAGAGGGTGCTCGGGTGTCTGGAAACTCATGAAATTGTTCCCGTTGGTCCTGACCTGTTTTTGGTTTTCATGGAAGTGAAAGAGGACGTTGGGCTAGCAGTTTACTCCAACAAATTGCTTGGCGACGTGGCCACGGTGGCCCTGTCGTGGTTCTTGTGGCTCATCCTTCACCACCCGCGCGTCGAGGAGGGGATTCTTGCTGAGATCCAGTCGATCTTGAACGAGAGAGCCCACAATTCAGTGAATTTTATTCTAGAAGTACGAGTTTGAGTTAGAGGTATGTATGGCTTTGGGTTATGTTACCTTCTTTCTCAATATTTTAACCATGATGCCATGGCTATGGAAAAGGGCCCAGGTCTTATCTCATGGAAAATCCTGGTTTGGATTGGATCGTGGCAAACAACTTCCAGGTAGGTTGAAGAACTCAAAGGTACATGTTATTGTTAGTTTCTCTACTCTTCTACGAAACCCTATTTCTATTTTTATATAGAAATTAACATTTATTAGTTTTATTTTATTTGTGTAGTTTTCTTTTTACTAATTAATTAAATAAATAGAAAATTTGTATATCACTATTTTATGTAAATTACAAAATAACATTTATTATCCAATAATTATTTATAAATAAAACTTGATTGTAAGATATGTATTTTATTCTAAATTGAATATTTTTATATATAAACTATTTTAATGTGTATGGAGTTTATTTTCTATTTTATTTATAAATTTACAATTTATGTTTGTTAGTTTTTATGTATACTTTTCTAATTTTTAGAGTGCAATGTATACTTAGCAAATTTCTTTATTCTGTGGTTGGTGAAGTTACTTGTAATATTTTGTATGTTTTACTAAAATTATGTAATTATCATTTCAAATGGCATAATGGATATGTGATAAAGTATTTGACATTAAAAATGGATTTTCATTAAGTTAGACATTGTATCCGTACATTATAATTGATGTGTTCAAAGTTAGGATTATGGTTAGGATCCTTGCTTAGGGTAAGCTAGGATACAATAAGATAAGCTAGGATAGGCTAGGTTAGAGTAGGAAAAGGTGAGTAGTTTTTCTTAAGGAAAGCTATTGTAAGGTAATGTGCTAAAAGTTAGGCTAAATCAAGCTAGGTTAGTCTAGGCTAGAGTATGGCAAGGTTAGGATAGGCTATATTAGCCTAGTTTAGTCTAGAATAATCTAAAGTAGTAGAGTAGCAGAGTACGCTAGAGTAGAGTAGAGTAGGCTAGAGTATGATATGCTAGAGTAGGCTAAGGTAGAGTAAGCTAGTCTTGAGTAGGTTACGCTGTGCTAGAGCTCATTAAGATAGACTAGACTAAGCTAGGATAGAGTAGGCTAGGGTAGGATAGGTTAGACTAGGCTAGGCTAGCTTAGAGTATGCTAGGCTAGGCTAGGCTAAGCTAGAGTAAACAAGACTTGGCTAGGATAGAGTGGGATAGGGTAGGAAAAAGTAGGCTAGGATAGAGTAGGCGAGAGTAGGATAGGCTAGAGTAGGCTAACCTGGGATAGAGTAGAGTAGGTTAGGATAGAGCAGGCTAAGCTAGGCTAGCCCGATCTAGAGTGGAGTAGACTAAGCTAGGCTAGATTTTGCTAGGATAGACTAGAGTAGGGTAGAGTATGCTAAAGTAGGACTGGCTAGAGTAGGCTAGGATAGGATAGGTTAGAGTATGCTAGAGTAGGATCGGCTATAGTAGGCTATTCTAGGTAGGTTAGGTTAGGATAAAATAGGTTAATCAAGCATAGAGTAATCTAGGATAGAGTATGATAGGGTAGGCTAGGTTAGACTAGGCTAGGCTAGAATATCCTAGTCTAGGCAATAATAGGCTAAGCTAAGCTAGAGTAGCATAAGTTAGGTTAGGATAGAGTAGGCTAAGATAAAGTATGCTAGGCTACGCTAGGCTAGAGTAGGGTAGGAAAGAGTAGGCTAGAGTCGGCTAGGCTAGGCTAGGCTAGGATAGAGTAGGCCAGTATATCGGGATAGAATGTGATAAGATAGCATAGGCTAGGCTAGGCTAGATTAGTGTAGTTAAGCCTAGAATAGAGTAGGTTAAAGTAGTCTAGAATAGAGTAAGGTATGTTAGGCTAGGATAGTGTGTATTATGCTAATCTTAGTTAGAGTGGGATATGATATACGCTAGAGAAGCATAGGTTAGAGTATTCTAGGATAGGATAACCTATAGTATGCTAGGCTAGATAGGGTAAGCTAGAGTAGGATAGAGTAGGATAAAGTAGACAAGGATAGGTAAGGCTTGGTTATCCTAGAATAGGATAGGATACGGTATAGTACGCTAAGTTATAGTATGATAGGACATGCTAGGATAGAGTATTCTAGAGTAATATAGGATAATATAGAGTAGGATAGAGTATACTATGCTACAGGTGACTAGGCTAGTGTAGGATAAAGTAGGCTAGGATAGAGCATCCTAGTGTACAGTAGAGTAGGGTACGGTAGAATATGTTAGGCTAGAGAAGACTTTAGTAAATTAGGGTAGAGTAGGCTAAGATAGAGTAGTTTTGATTAAAGTAGGATAGAGTAGGTTAGGCTAGGGTAGAGTAGGATACACTAGAGTAGGATAGCTTGGAGTAGGATAGGTTAGAGTAGGATTGACTAGAGTGGGCTATATTAGTATAGGGTAGAGTATGCTAGAGTAGGCTAGGGTAGGATATAGGAGAGAATAGGCTAGGATAGGCCAGAATAGGCTAGGTTAGGTTATACTAGGCTAGGATATGATATGATATGTTAGGCTAGAGCAGGATAGGATATAGTATGATAGAGTAGTCTAAGCTAGAGCATGATAGGTTGGGATTAGCTAAAGTAGTCTATGCTAAAGTAGGCTAAGTTATGCTACGCTAAAGTAGGCTAGGATATAGTGGTATATGCTAGGACAGATATAATAGGATAGGATTGGATAAGATAGGATAGGATTTACTAGAGTAGTCTAGAGTAGGTAATGCTAGTGTAGGATAGGATAGGATAGGATAGAGTAGGCTACATAGGATAGAGTAGGAAAGGATATGATATTGTAGAATAACCTATAGTAAGGTCTACCCTATCCTAGACAAGGCTATCCTACTCTACCCTATACTAGCCTATCCTACTCTAGGCTATCCTTCTAGGCCTGAGAGAAGCGATGTTTAGGATATGATAGAGTAGGCTAGGTAAGGCTAAGATAGAGTAGGCTAGGCTAGGAAAATCTAGAGTAGACTAGGAAAGGATAATATAGAGAAGGATAAAGTAGGTTATGGTAGAGTAGGATAGAGATGTATGTAGGACCAACAAATCCAATCTCTTTAATGCCATTTACATGTTAATTTCCAACTGGAATCTAAGTATATAAAGAGTTATTGAAAAATATGGTCGAAGATTCTGCTCCACAAATTCATCGAGTTATGCCACCCCAAGTACACATGCATGGAAAACAAAAATATGAATAAAGGAAAGAAGAAAAATGGTATAAAAAATGAGAGTTAAAGGGGTCAAGTGGCATAAAATAAATATGAAAAGATAAAATGTAAAAATTAATTAGTCATTAGACTATTAATATTCAGTTACAAGTGATATCATGGCTAACTCTATTCTTTTTCCTTAGACATTATATATTGTAATTCGAGCCATAAGCTCGAGGATGGAATTTTTAGAACTAGAATTTTTCTTTTTGATATGTTCATTCATATGCATATTTTTTCCCATGTAAATATTTTTCCATATATTAAGGACATAGATTCCTACAGAGAGTTCTTCTATTTTTGTCTTTTGTTATGATTTACATTGTATGTGAGGTTTCATGAGAAAGATAATAAAGCATATTGGAGCATATTTGAGCCAATTAAGTATCGGTGATACCATTTTGTGATTAAATACTGAATATTATGTCAGAAATACAAATCTACATATAGAATTTCTAAATTTTGTATTTTGCACCTTAGTATGATTGAATTTGTCTTCATTTAGAAAATTTGCTTGGTGAAAATTCGTGAATTCAAAGATTGTCTCCATCTATTAAATTTATCTCCATTTCCTTATTTCTCTATTGGATTTAATAAAATTCCTCTGCAATTTACCTTTGCTTCTACACCATTATTCATAAACTAGATAATATACCTAAATCTTTCAAACTATGACTCAAATTCAAGTTTCATCACAATTATATCTCTAATATGTATAAAAGTTGATCCCTATCATGCCTAGACATTATCTATTTTCAACCTAATACAACTATGGGAGCTAACACTTGATAGTGTATTCCAAGAGAAGTAGGGACCCCTATCTCTTGTACACACTTCCCAAATGTTTCCTTTTGTTATATGGAATCTCAATAGTTTTGATTTACATTTCCTGTAGTTTACATTTCATGCAATTTAAATTTCCAAAACTTTACATTTGATGCAAGTGTGTGAGTCAAGTGTGATTTTTATTTTCATACACTATGTGGTTTGGTTTCCCCTTCTCAATCAACATATAAAAACATGGTTAATTTCTAGTCATTTTGTTGTAAATAAAAAATAGCTCCATGCAACCTATTAGTATATTCTTGAGTAGGATGCTAGCATGCATACTTAGAGAGACCAATTGAGTCTTGTTTTTGCATATAATTTGCATGACACCTCATTATTTTACTAACACTGGTTAATAATTTATGTGAGGTAAAACTAAGAAATTATTTTTCTCAACATTTTACCACCATTTCCATGGAGGTGTCAAAGAACTAGGTTTGAATTGGTTTCCCATTTCTTAGATAATATTATTCTAATAGATTGTCCATATCCTAAAACATAAGGAGACAATTTGGTAAGGCAAGAGGTAAGAATGTGCATTCCATCCTGCTTCACTTGCTACATAGTATCACTTGATTTAGAAGATCCTTGTACTCGATCAATTGATGCAAGTATAATTTGGTTTCTATTCCTTTCATTTTAGTTTGTTGCATGGAAGAAATAAGAGCTTCATGTCGAAAACTTAGTGAAGTCATGACCTTAGTACCATAGGGTGCTCAAGTACATGCTTTGCTTTGGAGGTTTCTTTTCTTTGAATATTTTTTTTATTTGCATAGAAGTTGTAGTTTTCAAATAAAATAAAAAACCTCTACACTAATCCATGTTCGAGACAAGGATTGTTGACCAACTGAAAAAATTACAAGTATGGTTAAGGATTTTATGAGTGGGGAAGGTTACTCCAAAAGATCTCTTGCATCCTTCGAGTAGAAATGAACATTTACACATCAAAGAAGTAATAGATATTTATATTCATAAGGGACATATATGCATCTCAATAAGGAATAGAGGAGAAAGAGGCCCATGGAAAACAAGTAGAATTAGCATTCTCTATTATTCTCCTTACTTTTTTTTAAGAGACTAAAGAGCTATGGATAAAATCAAATTAAGACTAAATTTTGGAGTATGAAAATCAAGATTCTCCTCGTAGTTTGTACTCAGATCCTTTGTGGAAGAGATAAATATTTCAATATATACATAGTATGTCAAAATAGGGAATCCAAGAAACTGAAAGTGAAGATGAATACATAGGGACATGTGACTACATTGAATTTTGGTTCCAAACAATAATCATGCCAAAACACCACTCCCTTCTTCAATATCTCTTGATGCAAAATCAAATAGGTTACCAAAAATTAGATACATGTACAACCCTGTATAAGACGATCAATTATATAAATATTTGAAAATTTATCTACATCCTACATTGACGTTTTCAAAAAGAACAAGACATACATGTACCTTAGGGGGAGGTGGATCACCAATGAACTCGATTAGGTGCTCTCCAAGCACCACTTGCTCACTAGAAGGCAGCATAAAATAATATATGTCAATGTCAACAAGTCAATCGGTGCACCAAAAAGATAGTTCCATCTACAAATAACACTATACTACATGGAGGGATAATGACTTTTTCAAAGAAATAGAGACATACATGTACCTAGGGGGGAGAGGTGGGTCACGTAGTGGCCCCGATTGGGTGCTATTCAAGCACCACTTGCTCACTATAAGGATGAATAAAATAATATCTGTCAATGTCATCAAATCAATGGGTGTACCACAAATATACTTGCATGTACAAAGAAAACTATACTACATGGAGGGACAATGGATTTTTCAAAGAAGATGACACATACATGTACTTGGGGGGAGAGAGGGGTCAATAATGGCCCCGATTGGGTTCTGTTCAAGTACAAATTACTCACTATAAATATGCATAAAATAATATATGTCAATGTCAGCAAATCAATTGTTGCACAAAAAATCTACTTGCATATACAAAGAAAACTCTACTACATGGGGGGGCAATTGGGGACACAAAGAGACACAAACTTTTGTAATTGTCCAACCAAATAAGTCAGATATACATATACCCTCGGGACATGAATAGGTTGGTCATGAGTGTGTGAAATAATTAAAAATAGATTAAAAGAATGGGAATATGAATTAAAGAGAAATGTTGGTCGGGTGGCATGTCTATTTGAAATATGTTGCTACATAAAAAAACATAAAGATACAATTAGATAAATTCAAATAATTAAAATAATACATGTTGAATCATTAAAAGAATGATTAAAAGGAAAAATGTGATTGTGAATATTTCTCTACTTGTGACGAAGCTATCTCAGATGCAACAAACTCATTGTGCCAAGATTAAGATATATTAAATGTGCCCATCCCTACTATAAATAAGTAAATCACAATGATAAATTAAAAAGTAATGTTTTTACAAGTAATGGTGAAGAACCAAAATCATATGAAACATTGACTACTGCATCAATATCAATAGCATCAACAGCCAGAATATGGGAATCTCAAGTGTCATTGGACATAAACTGTAAATGTGTTCATGTAAATTGTGAGATAATTAAAATAGAAATAATTTATGAAACAATCAAAACTGTGATACAAAAAATAATAGACTATGTGAAGAACTAGTTTGAATTGCATATTGGAGTAACCCATCACTTTGAAACCCTGAATAGGTCCCATAGAATATGTTTCCACAAGGTGTGCAAGGGTGTGGCATGACACAATGCTTTGAACCCTCTGCATGTCCAGTGTGATCTATATATCTAGTAGGGTCTCGAAACCCAAGTGGATCCTCTCTGTGTGATGGTCCAACACGAGATGGGCTAGCCTTAGATATGCCAACCCCTTGGCCTACATTTCCCTCAGCAACAATCCCATGCAGAAGCAGTGTATTTGGCAAATGGAATAATTCCTCACTGTTTCATCAATCATGGGACTTGTAGGAAGATATAACCGAGGTGGTTCTAGTGTGCATGGAGGTAGTTGCATATGGTTTGGATTAGTCCTTGCCCCTTTCCTTTCTTGGGGAATCCCATGTTCTACCCCCTAGAACTCTAAAATATCAAATTAATTTACATGTTTACCCATGATAAGCTTGACATACAATTTTCTTAGGAAATAGAATGGGATGTCTCTATTCCATGAGGCTCTTCATCAAATACCATGTACTAGTGATCCATCCAGTTGGATTTAATATTTGGTTCTGTGCACCATTATATAGAAATGTGTGGTCAACTAGTGGGAGAAACCAATCAGGTGCTAGTGTCCCGAAATAGTGAAAAAATTTGGTCTTTTGTTATATCTAATTTCTTTACATCTTTGTAGCTCAACCCAATTGAATACTATTTCCTCTCGGAATCCCTGTAGAAGATAATGTTGTACAGTGTTCGCTAGGAATTGGAAATTGTATTCATTCTGTTACCTAGTTCCTCACCTAATGACCAACTTATGTGGTCCCCCACTCTAAAATTTAACTAAGGCATCTCAATGCACCCAAACGAGGAAGAATTTCCAATTCCTATTGTGTTCCTCCTCCATGTGTTCGGTGTTTGGATTTCTTTTTGGGTTTTGGTTTGGGCTATTGCTCGATTGATTATGGAAATTTCTTCATAATTAGTGCTATCTCTTAATATAACAAGAAAAAATTCCAAAATGAATTAATATTTGATTGTTTGTTTTAATTAAACATTTCTTAAATTAAGTAACAAAAACAAAAATCAAATCAACTCAAAACAATACGGTGACATGCCTTCCATTGCAATCCACCTTGTCAATCTCGATCTTCAAAATTCATCCTCTAAATTGCTTCCTAGTCAAAATGCCTTCATGTTTTATTGCACCTCCATTGTTTGCGGCCTAAAATGTAAAATAAAAAATAAAGGTCATGGGCCTCTGTTTTATTTTTTTATTTTAGTTTTCATAATTGCACTTGCAATTTCTAACTCTTACAAAATGGAAGTGCGATATAGTCTAATGAGCCTTAGCTTCGGTTTTAGCCTCACGTTTTTTGAAACAAACCAATATAATGCATAAGGATTATAGATTTCCTTCTAGGACTTGCATTTTGGATTTTTAGAGTGCAACTAAAATGTGGAACCATCTTCCGACGAGAAACCCAATTACAAATTTTGAAATGACCACCACCATAATAATAATAAATATTTACTTTTAAAGTTAAAGTTCATTTAATAATTGTAACCTAAACATTCATAATACATGATATTAGGTAAAATATTAAAAATAATATTAAGATTCTATTAATTGAAAAACATTAATTAAAATATGGGCCAAGTTATAATTTCCTCCCAAAATAAATATATAGATATATATTAAAATCCCTAATAAAATCTAGTAGATATTTGAAGGAACTTCAAGTGCTTCAATGATGTTGTAAGTATTACAAACTTTAATATAATAGAATCATAAGATATAAAAAACATACAAAGGAAATCATTTCTTAAATCGGAGAAACCAAAATGGATCATGCAAATGATATGCCATATAATACAAATACTATTTCCAAATAATAATTTACAAATCCTCCATCAAATAACAAAGTATCATTTATATAATAAAGTGAACAAAATCATCAAAAAAGGAAACTCAAAGACGTTTTTTCATTTCATTATTTTATGAGGCGATCCAATAATTAAATATTAAAGATTATAATATATTTCCATACAAATATAAATGAATAGAATAAAATTTCATGTAATAACAAAACCAAATAAAATTCAAAATAGATATAGGCATGATTATTATGAAATGTATGATTCTTTTTGGAGTTATTCTAATATGTAAATATTGTATCAAAACAAATTAAATATTTTTTTATGAATATTATTACAACTACATGCATTAATGATATTTATATAACTAATATTGACAATTCTATAGTAATTTCCTATCATATATAAGAATATTCAATTAAGTTTCAAAAATAAAATGTGTGTGTGTTCAATTAAGATTTAAAAATTAAATAATTTAGAGTATACATAAAAGCAAAAACCAAACCAAAACATAAATGAGTATTATAAAAACAACATAAACTACATAAACATTTCAAAATTCTCATAAAATTAAGAAGTTATTTAAATTTACTTTATAGAACAATGCTAATTTCAATAGTGTAATAGAAATCTTGTTTTTTCTATTTTCATCTAATGCTCTTGCATTATTGTATTTATTGAAGAGTATGGAACATGGCTATCTTTATTCAAAATATCATTATAAGTTATTGAGTTTGTAATATTCATGTACTAAGAGACGGGGTACAATTTTCCTACATATAGATAGTATGTAAACATAAAACATATATATTGAGAGAAGGGTAAATCTCTTATATTAAAGTAAAGGTTTTCACATTTTTTTATTTTAAATTAATGAAAAAAATTATCTAATATGACTTGTAGAATCAAATATGTAGATAATAATATATAATTTTAAGCTATTAAGATATTGTGAATTTTCTCTAAGAGGCTAAATTGTTTTCGGGAAATGTGAGAATAAAGTGAAATATTTGTATCCTCATGTTTTCATGAATTAAACCATTTATTTATGAGATTATAAATTAAATTAGAACAAAATGTCAAACAAGCTATAAAGAAATTTTAAAAAATACTTGAATAAAGTGAAATATTTTTACCTCCACTTTTATTAA
>LPNX010803347.1:0-29122 GCA_001517045.1 Pseudotsuga menziesii
AATAACCACTTATTTTTATTTAACTATTAAAAGAGTGGTTTTATTAATTATAAAGCATGTTTTAATTCTTCAAATATTAGATTTAATATTTTATTTAGTTAGCAATCTTATTATTTTTAGGGTTTAGGGTTTAATGGTCCTTAGTTAGGTCAATAGAGTTACCATAAGTAAAGACACATAACCATCAAGGTGTGGGGGTGCCTAGGATTCTTCTAGGGTATCAGAACCTCTATAAAAAGCAAATGACCACTGAAAGGGTCATTCAGACTCTTCCAACTTCTTCATCCCACCAACAACACATTCTAGGGTAATAGGGCATGGTTGTGGTGCTGGGGAACCAATGACACAACTGGGGAACCATCTAACCAATTTGGGGTACTTAACCACTCTACAGGGTTTTCAGGGCTTTTGCCATTGTCCCAAGGGCTCCAAGGGCTTCAAACTTGGGCTTGGACAAAGTCAAAAGGTCTCCTTTGACGCTGACACTTACTCAACCCTCAGAAGCTTCTCAAGGGGCACCAAGACACACTAACAGACACCTGTTGGCATCAATGACAAACACCTGTTGGCACATCAATGACAATTTAGTCAACAGTAGTTTCTTATTTGTTTCGTTGAGTTATTTATGTGAGTAGATCTTAGATTTCTATGCTTTACTTGTTTATATGCATATGTTCTAATCTTCTGCATAGGTACTCCCGGATATAACGCTTTGGTGTAGTCATTATTCAAACTGTGCAGGGATATCTAGCATAAAGGAGTGATGGTTCTTATTTGACTCCATCATACCTCTACTTTCATCTAAAGAATATCTAAGTCCTCCCCTCTTCACTTGAGGACTCCATTGCCCAAAGTTTCCAAGCTTTTCGAGCATTCTTTCTCTCACTTTTAATCACATAAATTTTAAAATTTTCGGTTACTGGCTGTTCGTGCATAGTTAAATCTTATTCATGCTTTAAATAAAATCATACTAATCTGATTTTTATATGCACTTAACAGTTTAGATCTGATTTTAAAAAGTTATATTTTATAGATCTAACTTCAAGAAATTACATGTCAAAAGTTGCAAAAAAATATCTTTGAAAGTACTTCAGTTTATGCTAATTTTTTTTATATTTTAATTTATTAATTCAGCATTTTTAGCATAACTTTGTTGGCTGTTTTGCAGCAATTGTTGATCAAGTAGAGAGGCACTCTAGTCAAATTTTGAAGATCTAAGCCATCTAGAGACCCGTCTTCTTACTTTTTCTTTTGTGGCCATTTTGTTGAGGCCTTAAAACTTGTAAATTTGTGTTTCCTATCCTACAAAGGAACACAAATATTCTTCATTGTAATCATTGTAAGATTCGCATCTTTTTCATTTTTTAAAGTTTTTTTTTACTTTCTTGCTTTAAAATTAACAAATCTGGTCGTGTTCTCGAAAACAAGAGTTTCGGTACTGTGATTTAAACAACTCACATTTAAGCTCAAAACTCTTAAAATAAACAAGGCTTCAATTTTCGTATGCTCTTGTGAATACTACAGGCCATTGGTAGGATCGGTAGGACAATCAGAAAGGGATTGGAGTGACTAGTAATTAGTATAACACTCCAATTAATTCCCAGAGTAAAATTCCGGCACTTATTCGAAATTACTTGTTAGTGGAAAAATTCTTCAAGTGAAGCGAAAACTACTAGAAAGTGACCGTGGGGGCCTGTTAGGGTACACCTCTGTTAGTGTAGTGTTGAACAGAACCCCACGACTCCATCTAGACCACACGTCACTGTGAGAGCCACTTCCAAGTAAATCCGGACATATTCGTCATACCCCTTGGGTATATTTGGAATCCCCTATTCCCTTAATAATCATATCATTACCACCTGTAATAAAATTGATCGACAATTTACTCACTCCTTAACTACTCACTTAACAATTCTAAAACTGGCCAACCGAGACAATTGCAATACTTCTTGAGACATCACTAGCAACCCTCTTACACGCATGCACTCTATTAAAACCGATCTTTTGCATCATCTATTTATTTCTAGCTATTTAAATTCATTAATGTGTTAAATGGGATGTCATTTTATGCTGGTGATTTAAGTTATTTGAAAATTATCTCAGTTTCAGTATGTGTGTTATCATCTCCTAAATTAATTGTTTAGCTTCCATAGAATAAACAGCCTTAGATTATTTTACTAGGGACCACCCCCCTTGTCTTCGCTAGGAGAGAACCTAGATGAAGGAGTCAAGATCAAGTGACACCACTTGACTCTTGCTTTCCCCCAAGGTCGCACCCAGTGGCTTGAAGATTTTTTCCTCGTGACCCGAGGTGCAAATTAGGCGGCAACAATACCTTAAAAGGGCTATGAAATGAAATTGTGAAAGGCCTAAAAAAGCAATGGATAAATAAATGTTAAATCTAAAGACTGTTGGCCATTATTGAAAATGTAATGATTAATTCCTCGTGGAGACTACGAATTGAGATGTGAGATGGAGTAAGGGACAGCTAATTCTAAGAGTCCCCTAGGATCTCTTCACTACAATTTCTTGTGTACTCAAAGCAAGGGTCGTAGAAAAGAACCTCACGGAGCTTGATTTTAGCTTTGGATGTGAGTTGTAGACATATGTTAAAGTTGAATGGACACCCTTCAAATCAACTCATCCATTTAAGAGACACTCTCATTCCCTAATATCTTCTGTTCTTATTGAATTCAAGTGGATACCTTAATTGCTCAAGTCTGAAAGATCCCTATGTTAAAGTCATTAAGTCATTCCCTTTACCTTTTAACCTTGGTTTCATCACCTCACCCATCATAGTTGATTGCCTAAGATTTGTAAGAGAGCATACTTAAGGGGCTTTGTAAAAGAATAAATGGTTACTCTAATTTAAGTATGATGCATGCTTATATTTTTGTACCACTGTCATGCTATAAATGTTTAAGTTTAGATACTAACATAATCATATGAGTTTCATCTGTCCATTATGTACTTAGGATCATCTAGATTATTGCTCCACCATCAGTTTGGGTACTTTTGACTAGGTCATCCTAATTAACTAAGTCAAACATGGTCCCCAACGCATTGACTCCAGACATGCCCAGGACCAATACTACAGTCTTAGTTTTCATCAAATGGTCACAGTTATCGAGTTTCAAATCATAAACAGAAAACAACTTATACTAAATCATCAAATGGTTCTTACCTCTCGTCTTACCTCTTTCACTTCTAAATCATAAACAGAAAACAACTTATACTAATGCTAACTAAATCTATCTAACCTATCCCTAGGGAGCAATACTGTAATTAATAATGAGTAATATACTGTAACACGTGCATTTAGAATACTACAAATAGTTGTTCATATTTCAGAATACATGAATATAAGTAGACAGATAAACAAAGAGATAGCTCATTGTCCATTAAAACATTCATTACCCAAATATGTTGTGAAAGTTTCACAGAAATAGACAGGAAAACATTCATAACATGAAATACTTCATGAGTTAGAACGATCTCACAGTTCATAGAAACAGCTGAAACACAAATAGTTCACATTCAACCAGTCTATGGCCAGCATTTGAGACTCCACAGTGCCTTCTCCAATAGAAAATATAAGCTCTCTATTATAAGAGGAAGTAGTTCTTCTTACAATAACATTTCACAAAGATAGCATGAAAAAAGGTCCATCTTACATCTAATTCACCTATATTTATACAAACAGCCAAAACCTTTGAGTTCCCCCCTTAGCCCTTTGGACTTCCCTTGACTCTTCCCTTACAAAAATTTGTCTTCTAGCATATACAAATAGAAAAAGATAAATACAAAAATATTACATTATTGATCAATCGTTTGAATAAGCCAACTAAGTGGGCCCAACTTGATCATTTATAAATTTCTTCCAAACATTTGCATCTGTTGCTATAGTTTCGAAACCAGAAGGCTCTAGGAATCTGATGGTGATCTCATGCTTAGCAGCTTGAGACTTTATATTCGCCACTGGCCGGAATCAGAAGAAGTTGATCTTCCAATAAATGACTGCTAACTGCTGCCTATGCTATTGTAGTTTTCAGCACCTTAGCATCCAATCCTTAGACCAGCTGAATAGCATGTTCATCCTCTTGCCATCTATCCTAAAATTGATTCAAAAACCCTTCATGATCAGGCAACTCTTCTAACCTTCTCTTAGCAGATGTCTGACAAAGATTGTAAGTTATGAGAACTTTCCTGCAGAATTATGCACAAACACCCTTTGTCCTCCTAACTGTCTTTACTAATTCCTCTGCTGCTTTACTCCCAAATTCGATTAGCTCATACCCCAGCTTTACTGTCTCTAGGTCCTTGATGGGTTCATCAGCTGAAGGTTCCTTAGTTGTTTCCAGCCAAGTCATACGTCCTTGTAGAACCTCCAAGATATCCTGTGTCCTGTCCAAAAACTAAGAAGTTGCACTTAGAATTCCTTCCAACCTTATTTCTACCTGCTGAACCTTTAACATTTATTTTGCCATTTGAAGCTGCATCTGATGAATTTTACTTCTAAGTGCGAGAGCATGCTTCTTCAATGGCTCAATATCTGTTTTCTGCTCCATAGCTACTTTTAATGAAACTTCCAATGAAGTTTTCTGATTTTCCAATGCTACTACCTGAGTCTCATAAAGCTTAGCTTTCCCCTCAACAGTAGTCTTTTGCATTTCCAGATCTGCCACTTTATTCTCTAGACCTCCTTTCTCTTTAATCAATTCTTCAATTGACGATTTCAGACTATCTATTTCCGCTTCCAAGACCTGATGTCTTTGTTGAAGTCTCCCAAACTCTGCTAAGGTGGCCTTAGACTCTTTCTATATTGCTTGCTGATAACACCAAAGCATCTTTGTCTGATTGTAAAGTTTGGCACTCTGCTTTGGATTCCTCAATTTCACTAATCATATCTTCATACTTTCTCTCTAGATTTTGGCTTTCATCTCTTTCATTTTTCAAGGTTTCTTTCAACTGCGTAACCTTCTTCTGGGATTGTTCTAAATCAATCATTATTCTATCCACATTATCTTCAGTAGCTAGGGCTGTGGCTACACCAGCCCTTGCCATTAATCTCGAATCTTTGTCCGTACCATGAACCACTGCCTTTTCGGTCACCATAACTCCCATTTTTCCTCCAGTGTTCACCTTCTTCTCCGTTCTCTTAACAATCCTCTTTTTGGCTTTATCATAGAAAATAGTATTTAAATCAGGCACTTCATCTTCTTCCGTGGGAGTAAAAGGAATCAATTCAATTCCTGATACTTACAATGGATCTCCTCCCGCTATGCTACTGGAGGGAGCAGAAGGTTCTACTGGATCGACATAAGACTAAGTCTGTTCTTGATAAGCATAGTCCTATCCCTCTTGTGCCTTTTGTCGTAACTCCTCAAATGTTTTTTCTGTATGCTCTTTCTCTTTATCAACTACTTCTAATGTTAACTTCTCATTTTCCTTCTGCTTTCTCTGGACTTCTTCTTCTTCTTTTCTCTTCTCTGCTTCTTTTGTTTTCTTCTTGGCCTCTTCCGCTGCTTTCCTTTTTTCTTCTTCTTCAGCTCTCAGCCACTCTTCTGCTTCTCGAGCTAATCTATGTGCCTCTTCTTTCCTTTTCTTTGTAACCTCCTCTTCTTGCGTCTTTAGTTGCTCAGCATCCTTTCCCTTTCCGCCAACAATAGTTATCTTTTGTTTAAACCTTCTCCTTAAAGCTGTCATACTCTGCGCATTCCGGAAAACTTCTTCATCTTTATTCCAGAAATCTGCATACTCGAAATGCACTCCTGCTGCGGCACAATAATCAGCAACTTTATTCTCAAAGTCATTTCTATGGAAAATTATTTCACCGAAGTGAAAATACTCTAGCTCCTTCACGAATTCTGTTGCAGTCTTTACTTTTGAAAACTTATAACTTCCTATATAAAACAGAACTGGAGGATATACAGCCTTCTTCTGCTCAAATAGAAAGTTACCCACTCCATCAATATATAATTGTCTTACTACTTCTTTATGAATCACATAGTCTATAGCATACTTAGGTAGAAGGGAAGCAGCCCTTGACCCGCCAAACATCCTTAAATACAAACCTTCCTCTGTCAAATAATAGTGCCCGTTGTCTTGCACAACTTTCAAAGCTTCCTCTTACATATAATTACACTCAACCAGGAAAATCAATGTGGACAATGGCATAATAAAATCCTCACAAATATTCTTGTAGTGACTATAATACTTGTGAGCCCCGAATAATTGGTAGGCAGCATATACAAGGGATCAGTCCTTATCCCATTGGCATTTCAAGGCCGAGAATGGTTGCGTACATAAAATACAATCAATCAAGATTGAACTCATATAAAACTCTGTTTTCTTCTGGGAGACTCCTCCCAATGCTACACTTATGCAGGCTGACAAACTGTTTGATACTATGTTTGCCCAATTGAAGATTGTACCTTGGGTGGCTACAAAAAAGATCACCGTTACCCAACCTATTTTAAAGTTCTTCCCTTAGCCCTCCCGAAAATCTTGTTTAACATCAAGGCAATTAACCTGTAGTGCGTAGGCTTGCTGTCTCGTACTCCCCTGAAGGCCTCGTACGAAAGTTCTTACCTGGGATCATCATTCTTTTGATTGTTTCCACCACATCTAGATTGAAGTCTTTCAACCAACCCTCAGTCAAATAACTTTGTGGGGTCGACAACTTATAAGCCATAGCTACATAGGCTGGGCTATAGGCAGCATAACCTTGCCCTTCAGTGTTAGCCAATATCATCCTTGTCACATCTGCCCTACGCAGAATCCATCCTATCACCTCTGAACAGGGGAGAAGTTCAGGTCGGGTAGCCACCTTCATGATGGTTGATCTCTCGATGTTGGCATAGATAGGAAAATCCTCAAATCCAGCCTCTGGGGCACTCTGATTTGAGATCATTCTATATATCTCTCCCCATTTATATTCAGGATCAATTCCAGTGATGGCTTTGGTGTCTTCATAAATAACCTTGACTCGGGTTATTATTTCTACTTTTGGTTCCTTCTCTATTGCTTGGGCCTTCTTTTTTTGTTTCCGAGGCATATTGCTGTGCTAATGATGGGCCTGTATTGATCATACAAAATCGATTTAGTCCACTCACTCATAGCAAATTATATACTGAAAACAACAACAAAATTAACCAAAACATTACCAACTCATCAAAATGCATGTTGAATAGCTTTTCTTTTATCAAACCAAATTTTCTTTTATCAAACCAAACGGGCTTTCTGTATGTGAAACTAACAAAACCACAAAGCTTTCAAAACCCAAATCTGCAAACAAACGTCTACAAGGCAAACCCTATATTTTCACTACACCCTTATGTCTACGGGTAGCAATTCTAACAGTGGGAAAATCCCGAAACCGCGGACTGCTAATCCCCAAAACCAGTCCTCTCTTACAACTAAAAAACTCCTCCGACATCCCACGAAAACCTAACGTCGCTCAAACGATGGTTGCGCGCCTGCCCTAAAACGGTTAAGGGAAAGAGGGAGCGGTGCAGACAACGAAACACTCGTCTGCACCCTGCCCTCGTTCTTCCAACAACTGTCAAAGAGTAACTCATGGCTACATAAAAATCAATCAAGAACCAGGACTGAGTAAACGGCGTCTATGCTAAACAACCAGGGCGAACTCTATATAAAGAAAACGATCGCCGCACTTTGCAATAAACCCCCGCAGGATAAGCAAATAACCTAAACCTAACAAACTGCAGTAAAAACAACGTTGAGCAATAGGATTGGAGGAAATCCTACCTAGAAAAACCTCGAGGATGACTTGGACGAAAGCGACTTCCACCGACAAACAATTTGCTCAGACGACGACAGCTACGCAGCTCCCAATGCCGACCAATACAGTGAAGAATGACTGTATCCATAACCTCTACGAGCTTTATAAGCTTGAACGCGGGATTGGATAGGTTATCGGGCGAGAAAAACAGAAGCGGTAAGTGGATATCGGAAGAGAACTTGTGAGCGTACGCGAAGCGTCAGACGGCTTCGGAAGAACGCAACCGGGAGATCAAGCGGACAACACTAAAGCGTATAAAACCACTATCGGCAGACCCACCAACTAACATGCATCGGTATCGGAAATGACTATGGGAAGCTATCGGATCAACATCCAACTCTGCCTCCGCAACGTTGGCCCAAGAAACAACTAAGCCTTTGGATCATTCCAAAAGAAACAAACGATACGGGGAAAAACAGTTTACAAAGCTACGGCGGATATCGGAAAACGATAGACAATTGGAGACCCGGTACATCGGAACCGTTCCGGACAAAGCTTCTGATACATCGGAAAAAATCTTCCGATGCAATAGATGAAATGATATCCGATACATCGAAAAAAGACTTCAGAGCACTTCCAATGGTAACATCGGCTAGCTAGGCAACTGCACACCCGATACATTGAAAGAACTGTCAACTGTGCATCCGATACACAAACTTTCAATTTTTTCAAATTTTCAAGTCATGGGCAAAAATTTTGTGAAGAAGTTAGACTTTCTAAGCCTTCTAAAGAACTAAAAGATAAGGGGGGCCCTAAAAATAAATTTTTTGGGGAAAATTGTTGCAGCTGCAACATGTTCCTACCGGGAGAATCATTAATGTAAACAAGTCATGTAAAGTCATAGAGGGTAACCCTCCTTATTGATCAAGGGTTAAAGTCACTGCAGTTTTCGGGCACTAGGGTTATTAGACTCTCCTAGAGAAGTTGGCCCTGGTGAGTTAATGTCAAGTCGGAAACAAGTATAAATAGAGAGTGAGTCTCTCTATTTAACACACAGTCACTCACACTCAGTTGTAGCGCATAACTGAGAGAGAGAGAAGCTGGGACAAGAGAGAGAGAGAGACAACTGCTGTCAGGAGATCATCTTTGTATCTTTGGGTTTTACTTTTGGTGCTCATTCTATCTCTGAGGACGTTGCGGGGTTTTCTCCTTTATGGTTTCCTTGAGGAAAATCTTTGTGTTCATTGTCTCTTGTGATTGATTGTTGTGCTTGTTATTCTCTCAGTAAAGATCCTAAGATCATATTGTTGAAATAGATAAAAATCTAACATGGTATCAGTGCTAACCTGAGAAGAAGACACTGTGCAGCTGCGGAAACTAGGGCTTCTTACTTTTTGGGTCTCTCTCCACAATCCATCAGCAAAAAGAGGCTAGGCTGAACTTCCATTGAAGGCCGCATCTTTCTGTCGAAGCAGAATCTGATTCTGAGCACTTTCAGTTTTTGACCTACCACTTCATCAAGAAATTAGGGCTTTTCACTGAAGAGGAATTTTTGAGTGAGCCCAGGCTAGTATTGCTCCCCTCCTCAAAATCGAAGTTAGAGATAAAAATCAAGGTTTTTGGTTGGGTAGAACTCCGGGAAAGTCAAACCCTGATCTGCCCTGGAACCAGAAAACTAGCACTGCAGAAGATCAGCTCCAGATCCAGTTTTCAGCTTCTCAAATTGGTAAGATCTAAATCTTTTGTATTTCTATTTGAGGTTCTCTGTTAAGATGTCTCATCACACCAAGCTTGAGGGAGATGATAACTTACGAGCCTAGAAGTATAGGATCTCCCTGGTCCTGGAAGAAAATGAGTTGAACTCTTACATCAGTGAAGAGGTTCCAGTTCCAGAGGGAGATGAGGCTAAGGCCTTACACAAAAAGAAATTGGTCATGACTAAGAGGATTATTGTTGATTCAATTAAGGATCACCTCATACCACAGGTGCCCTCCCTAAAGACACCTAAAGCAATGTTTGATGCCCTGACCAAGCTATTTGAAGGGAAGAACATAAACCAGAAAATGACTTTGAGGAACTAGTTGAAGAATGTGAAGATCCAAAATGCGGAGATCATACAATCATACTTCACAAGGGTCTCTCAAATCAAGGAACAGCTTGAAGCAGTAGATGAAGAAGTAGAGAATGCAGAAATTGTGATGACCACCTTGAATGGCATCCCTAGATCATGGGACTCCTTTATTCAAGGGATCTGTGCCGGAAAGAAGCTAGTCAAATTCAGTAGACTATGGGAGGAATGCTCACAAGAAGAAGCTCGGATAGTAGCTCGAGAAGAAAAGATGGGAAGTGAAGATCTCTCACAGTACACTCCAACAGTAGCAGAACAAACTATCACAAAGGTAAGCCTTCTCACCAGAAAAGTAATCTTAGAAGATCTAATAAAGATTTGTCTAAAATTAGATGCTATACATGTGACGAGAAAGGACACTATGCTAGAGAATGTCCTAGAAACAAAACTGGCTCTCACAAGAAAAAGGGAAGCAAGAAAAGACATCATGCTCACACTGTAGAGAATGATGAACCTCCCAGAAAGAAAGCCAAAGAAGAAAGTGAAGATTCTTCTAGTGAAGAAGAATATGTTATGATTTCTGCCCTCACAGGCACTGTTACACATGGAAGCAATGATTGGCTCATTGATAGTGGGACTTCCAAACATATGACAAGATTCAAGGAATCCTTTGTGAAACTTTCCGAGCATGAGTCACCTCACAAGGTGAAACTTGGAGATGACTACCAGTATCCAATAAAAGGTAGTGGTGAATCCTCCTATAAACTAGATTCTGGAAAGTCTATGAAGATGAAGGATGTCCTATTTGTACCAGGACTAAAGAAGAACCTTCTCTCCATCTCTGCATTGGATGCAAAAGGCATGAGGGTTGCATTTATAGATGGCCAAGTCCTTATGTGGCCAAAAGGAAAGACTATAGATGATGCAGTAGTGATTGGAGAACAAGAAAGAGGACTATACAGATTGAAGGACCATCCAGAACAAGCCTTGGTCCATGACTCGATAGAGCCAAATGAACTTCAGCATAGAAGGCTTGCACATGTGTACTATAGGGCACTACCACTTGCAAGCAAAGTTGTTGAAGGTCTTCTAGAAATACAGACAAAACATGACAGTGTCTGCAAAGGATGTGCAAAAGGAAAGAACACAAAGAAGACATTTCCAAGTAGCGAGAGAAAGGCAAAAGGAATCTTGGAAATCATTCATTCCGATGTATGCGAGCCAATGTCATCCAGTTCATTAAGTAGGTATGTATACTATGTTTCTCTTATTGATGATTTTTCTAGAAAGACATGGATATACTTCTTGAAGAACAAAGATGAAGTATTCAGCAACTTCAAATAATTCAAAAGCCTTAACCAACAACCACACAGAAAAGAATATCAAGACCTTTCGATCAGATAACGGCGGAGAAATCACATCAAATGAATTCAAAGAATTATGCAGAGATTCACAGAATTAAGAAGGAGTTGACCACTCCATATAATCCACAACAGAATGGGGTTGCAGAAAGGAAGAATAGAATGATCATGGAAGCCGCAAGGGCAATGCTTCATGATCAAGATCTTCCCATGCCTCTATGGGCAGAAGCTGCCAGGACAGCTGTGTATGTACAGAACCATACTCGACACAGAGCACTCAAGAACAAAACACATGAAGAAGTCTTCTCCAACAAGAAACCAGAGGTCAGCCATCTCAGAATATTCGGTTGTCCAGTATACCTTCACATTCCAAAAGAAAAGAAGACAAAGGTAGATCCTTCTGCAAAGAAGGCTATATTTGTGGGATATAGTCAAAGCTCGAAAGCTTACAGAATATACTTCCCAGGATTCAAGAAGATCGACATCTGGCAAGTTTCTAGA
Organism: Pseudotsuga menziesii; assembly: GCA_001517045.1. Classification (NCBI taxonomy): domain Eukaryota; kingdom Viridiplantae; phylum Streptophyta; class Pinopsida; order Pinales; family Pinaceae; genus Pseudotsuga; species Pseudotsuga menziesii. Next base: position 11,675 of record LPNX010803347.1, read on the forward strand.
AGAAGTTTATAAAGAATTTCAGTGGTATTTGTGCATCTATTGTCGAGACAATTAAGAAGGATAGACAGCCGTTTGAATGGACAGCAGAGGCTGAAAAGAGTTTTCAATTCTTGAAGAAAAAGATCATCGAACTACCAGTATTGAAGTTACCAGACTTCAACCACCCTTTCCAAGTGAAGTGTGATAGTGGAGAAGCAATCGGAGTTGTACTCAGTCAGGAGGACAGGCCTATAGCGTATTTCAGTGAGAAGCTGAATGATGCAAAGCAGAAGTATTCATCTTATGATAAGGAGTTTTATGCTATTGTTCAAGCAATGAAGCATTGGAGACATTATTTAATTCCTAGAGAGTTTGTGTTGTATTCTTGTAACCATGCTAATATTACAGTACATTATGCAGCAACCTAACTTGAACCTAAAACATGTCAAGTGGGTTGAGTTCTTACAGAGCTTTACCTTTGTGTTGAAACACATAAGTGGACAGTCAAACAGTGTAGCTGATGCCTTCAGTAGGAGACTGTTGATTATGCAAGAGAATCAGATCCAAGTCTTGGGATTTGAGCATTTGAGAGATTTGTATGAAACTTACATTGATTTCCAGGAAGCTTACAAGGCTTGTAAGAATCCAGTGGAGGTGGGTAGAGAGCCATGGATGGAGTATACAATTCAGGATGGCTTACTCTTTCAAAAATAGTAAACTGTGTGTACCAAAGTGTTCTATGAGAGAGAACTTGATACAAGAGAAACATAATGGAGGTATGGCATGTCACTTTGGAAGTGATAAAACCTTCGGACAGTTGGGTCATTTTTATTTTTGGCCAAGGATGAGGTCTAAAGTTGAGAAGTTTGTAAGCAGATGCAGAGTATGCCAGCATGCTAAAGGAAGAAGCCAGAACATAGGACTGTATACACCATTGCCTATTCCAACCAGGCCTTGGGATTCTGTGCGTATGGATTTCATTCTGGGTTTGCCAAGAACTCAGAAGGGACATGACTCTATCTTCATGGTTGTTGATATATTCACTAAGATGACACATTTCATTCGATGTTACAAGACTAATGATGCTACACACATTGCTAACTTGTTCTTTGATGCAGTTGTGAAACTACATGGTTTACCTAGAAGCATTGTATCTGACAGAGATGTGAAGTTCACAGATCATTTCTGGAGGACCTTGTGGAAGAAGTTGGGTACCAGACTGAATTTCAGTGCAGCATATCACCCACAGTCTGATGGACAAACCGAAGTAATCAATAGGATTCTGGGAAACATGTTCAGGAGTTTGATTAGGGAGAGTCCTAAGCACTGGGACAGATTGTTAGCTCAAGCTGAGTTTGCCTACAATGATTCACCAAACAGAAGTACAAGGATGAGTCCATTTCAAATTCTGTATGGAATGAATCCAAGAGGAGTGTGTGAACTTCATGACTTAGGTCAATTCGAGAAGAGAAGTGCAGATGGAGAAGAGTTTGCTACAATAATTAGTGAAGTGCAGGAACAAGTGAAAGCAAGGTTACAGCAAAGTAACCCCAGTTACAAGGCCAAAGCAGATTCCAAAAGAAGGGAGAAGAACTATGAAGTTGGAGATTTGGTCTTAGCATACTTAAAGAGAGACAGATTTCCAAAAGGAGAGTATAACAAGCTAAAGATAAAGAAGATTGGACCGTGCAGAATACTCAGAAAGTTTTCAACAAATGCTTATGAAATAGAGATGCCTACAGGAGTGGGTATTTCGCCAATCTTTAATGTAGCAGATCTATATCCTTAAGTAGCAGGTGATACTAGAACCTTTGCAGAGGGTGAAGATCTTACTGAAGACTTACAATGGGTAAGGTAGATGCTTGTGGCACAACCATTGGAAGTTGAGGCCATTCTAGACACTAGAGTGATTAAGAGTACAAGGAGGAAGGACTATATGGAGTGTTTGGTCAAATGGAAGAAACAACCGACAGAGGATTCTACTTGGATGAGCGCTGCAAAGTTGGAAGCCAAGGGTTTCGCTGTAGCTAATCTAATGAACAGGGGTTCATAATTTTTCTACCTTGCGAGTCTAATGCAGAGCATCATGGCATGCTAACAATGTGATGAGTTGGTCACATGCTGTGGCATATTTTTTATTTGTTTATTTTGCTGAGTCAGAGTTTGTTAGCCGTAGGAAGGATTGCATATCATGACTCCATGTGTGGAGATAAAGCATCAAACTCTTTGTTTGAGACAAGGACGTTTCTCATCATGCTATGTAGTCGTTTGTTTTCAGTTGCAGGACCACTCAACAAAGGCGGTCATAGTTTTAGGTTCAATAGGCAGTTTAGAGAAGGTAGAAGGGTTCTTCTCTTCAGCATTAGAATTCCGAATTTGCAGAGTGAAGGAAGGACAGAGTGAAGAATCAGACAGAGAGAGATTCAAACTGTGTGTTTGTGTGTTTACTTAATAGAAGAATTAGTTGTGTGTTTGCAGTGTTGTTAGCCTAGATGCATCTACTGATTTAGCTGTGTATTCGTGAAGAGCCGACTTCAGCGATTTTCTGAACATTTGTGTGATTCTGTGAATTTCTTGATTCAAGTGTTAAATTGTTGCATGAAGAATTGAAATAGAGTGTAGATGTATGCATAGAAGGGTTAGGCTAGAAGAATCGGGAGGATTGAAGGCTGGATTGATCGACTCCATGATCAATCGGCGTCATACTTAGGTTTTCTACGATTAACCAGTTTTGCAGAGAACAGACGACGGAGATCGATTCCGCAGGAAAAGATCGTACAGTTGGAAAAGTTACGCGGAGAAAGTTGTGAGGAGGAGATTTTGAAAATTTAGCATCCCACAATCCGATTTTGAGAAGACCGTTTTGGAACGAAAGTTTCAGAGGAGATTTTGAAAAGTTGGCATCCGGCATCCCGCAAACCGATTTTGGGAAGATCGTTTCGGAACGAAAGTTTCGGGGGAGCAACTTTGGGAAGTTGGCATCCCGCAATCCGAATTCGGGAAGGCCGTTTCGGGACGATGCTTGCGGAGGAAGAATTGCGGAGAGGCAATTTTGGAGTAGAAGTTGGCGGTTAAGCCAAATTTGGCAATCCTGCTAAGTGTAGGAGCCACTAGATCCTAGAGGTGCTGGTTGGGTTGGTTTTGGTCTATCCCCACCTGCACCAATTTTGGTGTCAGAGCGAGAAGAGATTTCCTGTTGAGAAATTCCACAGTTGAGGTTGTGGGTAGAATTTCTGAAGGAGCAAGGAGAAGCTTGTGTGTGAGAAAAGCATAGTAGTAGAAGCCTGAAAGAGCAAAGGAGAGTGCTTAAGAGGTTCTAGATAAAGAACCAGTGTTACCAAAAGACCAAGGACCAAGAAGGAGGCTTCGTGAGGTAAGTTGTAACAGTGTGAAAGAAAACTGTTATTACAGAGGCTTAGTGCAAGAAGATGGTTGCACGCATAGGAAGAGCGAGAGGTCATGATAGAGGTTGACCAGGGGGGAACGCAAAAGTTCTAGAGAAAATGAGAGAGTTTAGAGCACGTCTGGAAGATATGGAGACAGATGGACGAAGAGACCCAGAAGCAGGGGATGTAATTGAACTTGAGGATGAAGAGCAAAGAGAAGAAGCTGCACCTATGCAGGAAACACGAGAGTTAAGATATTTTAGATCTATTCTAGGAGTGACTTCAAGGCCGAGACCGGAGTTGCCTATCTATGAAAGGAGTCTCGTCGCGAAGCATCTCATTGACTAGATCAATGAGCTAGATAAGTAATTTGAGTACGATGAGGTAGAAGAAAACAAGAGAGTCAGACTGGTTGTGACGAGGTTGAAAGGACATGCATCATTGTGTGTAATGTCCCCCCTCTAATTAAGTATACCAAACACCCGCTAACCTATTTAATTCCCTTAAGTTCAAGCGAGTATTGCACAAGAGGGAATTGACTGAGTGGATTTGATACTTAGAGCACTACAGGACATTCGTTCAGGGTCAAGTCATCAGTTGGATGGAAGAAGATTTGTTTCTTTAGGGTTAAAAGTCAACATTAAAATAGAATTGCATGCATGCAAAAGTAAAGCGAAAACCCTAAAAGTTACATGCAAACCCTAAAATTTCATGAGATTCTATTTAAGAGGGTAATGAGACCAAAGAAGGTTACTTATGATTATTATTGATTTTGGAGCTCTTGAGTAGTAGCATAGCGTGCGGCCATAGTAGTCGGGCTTGAAGACGACATCTTCAACTAACGAGGTTTCGGCAGTGAAATATCTGCCCTAGTCTCATTCAGGGTAAACCATCCAGGTTCACCATCCGCTCTTCAACTTATTCATCCAGTTACAGTTATCCAGTATCCATCAGAGATTGTTTGCAGGGACACGTGTGCAGTCGTAGGGGGGTTTTTAGCTGGAAAACCCCAAATCATTCGCTGGTTCCTCAAATCTCCATTTATCTTCAAAATACTGGCACCATCCTCATCATCGGTATCTCCTCTAGTACCCAGTGATTATCAGATCATGTTTTGCTCATCTAGAGCAGTTCTCAGCAGTTTGGGAATCAGGGGGGCGTGAGCAGCTAAACCTCCAGTTCAATTCACTAGCCTGCTTAGGGATCTCAGAACTTCTACATGTGTCAGGCATCCTCTCTTGCACGGGAAGACTACCACTCCTACAAATTCTTAGCTGCAACAGACACCTCCTTCACTGAAAACGTCACCCTTAGCTAATTGAGGGTTCATGCTGTTGGGGTATCACCAGAGGCAAGGAGCACCAGTTCTTCACCAGATCAGCTCTTGATGCATGCATATTCTCTCAGGAGCATTTCAGCAGGCTTATCAGTGGTAAGTGTTACATTCTATCCCGCAAACCCTAACCCTAAATTCAGCTATAATATAGGGCAATTTTGCATGCCCACCTATTCAGTAATTTTGCATAGAATCAATAGAATATCGATATTTGGGATATTACAGTGGTATCAGAGCATTTTCCTTGCCAACTGTGGGCTTGAACATGAGAAGTAGATGAATACAGAAGAGGACACTTTTGTAACCTATAGGAAAAGGGGAAGGTACATGGAGGACTTTGAGAATATCCAACTAGAAGATACCAACTCAGACATGGACCCAACAGGTATACACTCCGACAAGGGAAAATGAAAAGGAGAAGATGAGGACAAAATGGAGTTTCACAATCTAGTAAGCGCATTGCAAGACTTAGCCAAAGGGCAAAAGGACGTACTTAATGCAATCAACAAATTATCGGCGAAACCAGAACCAGGTAATATCAGTACACCTCTCTCACCGGTAGATCGAGGGTCTACACGTAGTAGTGGGAAACATGCATACACCAATATGCAGAACACGCCCCACATATATAACAGACCTTCCAGCAAGCCTACTATGCCTCACTTCTTGGCAGATGCAGTAGCAGGTCCAGTCATGCAGGTAGAGCCTAATGAACCCTTTAGGGCCTATTTGCAAGAATACAGGGACTTAGGGGATGAGTTTTATGAAACCATGTCTTTTTTGGATTTTTGCAAAATGAAGAGTAGGAACAGGCCCAAGAATTTCAACAAGGGATTCAATCATAACTAAGAGTTGCAGAAAACCTTGAGCAGGTTGACCATCCCAAACTTTGATGGGACTCGCGGCGGTTCAGCAAGGATATGGGTTCAGAAGTTGGATACCTACTTCCAACTCAATCCCATGACAGAGACAAATGCCATTAAATTGGCTACACTCCACCTGGACGGAGAGGCCCATGCGTGGTGGTACCATGGATTAGTGACATTGGGTCACAACACCATCCACTCCTATAGTGAGTTCACTCAGAAACTCATGGAGTGGTTCGACAAGAAAGATCCAGAGATACATTTCAGGGAGTTGGCTCAACTCAGGTAGACAGGTAGCGTCGAGGCCTTCATCTCAAAATTCCAAAAAATAGTTGTTATGGTAACAGATGTGTCAGAGAGCAGATTGACGATGTTGTTTACTGAGGCCCTGACAGAGCCACTACGGGGATGGGTGAAAGCCTACAACCCCCCCACTCTACAGGATGCCATTAGCCGAGCCAGAGATCTCCAAGACTCAGTTTTGAAGAACAGGTTCCCACTCAAGACCAGCTTTCCAGTTAGGGACAAGGACAAGAAACCTTTCGAGCAGGAAGTCCAGAAGAAAACATGGTTAGACGATGACACTAGGAAAGACTTGAGACAGAAGAAATTATGTTTTACTTGTCAGGAACCATGGGTTCCAAGACAAAGGAGCACAAGAAAGGCCAAGGCCCACTACATAGAGGTATATTCAGACAGTGAAGGGGAGGACTTCGAGCAGGAAACAACAGAAGAATTGCGGGCAGCAGAGGAAGAGTCACTCCAGGGGGATACACCAGAGGAAGTTATTGCTACACTATCTGGAGTACCTAGATTCCATATTCTCAGGGTCAGGGGAGTAGTATAGGGCCACAGAGTGGGAGTATTGGTTGATGGGGGAGCAACCCACAATTTCATTGATGCAGCTTGGGTAGCCAAGAGGGGTATTCCGACAAAGAAGAGTGAGGGATTTACTGTAGCAGTAGCCGAAAACTCTAGCATGGAGTGCAACTATTGGATTCCAAAACTGAATGTCACATTAGGCAACTACCAGATGACAGATTCATTTTATGTAGTGGATGTGGCAGATACACATGTAGTATTAGGCATTCAATGGCTTTATTCAATAGGGAAATATACTACAGACTATCGAGCAATGGAAATGGAATTCTAGGGACCAAATGGGAAACGGATAGTTTTGAGGGGCATGAACACTTATCCCCCAAAACCAGTCTCTTCACAGAGAATGGAGGCAATGCTCAGGCAGGATGACATACAATGGTCGGCAGAATGTTTTGTCACCTTTAGAAAACCTCCATATAACAACACCCAACACCCAGCAAATATTTAGGCCTTATTGCAAAAGCACGAAAAGGTATTATGGGGCCCTCCAACAGGTAGACCGCCAAACAGGGGATTTGAGCACATCATTGAGCTAGAGGAGGGGGCACAGGCAGTCATCACCACCCCTTACCGACATCCCAAAAGATACAAGGATGAGATCGAGAAGACGATCAAGGAATTACTAGAGTTAGGATATATTCGGCTCAGTTCTAGCCTCTTTGCATCATTACTGGTCTTACTTAAGAAGAAGGATGGCACACTGCAGATGTGCATCAATTACAGGGCACTCAACAAAAACACCATAAAAAACAGGTATCCCATTCCCAGGATTGATGAACTCATGGACGAGCTGCAGGGTGCCAAATACTTTTCAAAGATTGATCTTCGCTCAGGGTACCACTAGATCCGAGTAAGGGATCAAGACATTTCTAAAACAGCTTTCCGTTGCCACTATGGTCACTATGAGTTCTTGGTCATGCCTTTTGGACTCACCAATGCTCCAGCCACCTTCCAATCGTGCATGAACCATACTTTCAGAGCTCAATTACGTAAGTATTTGCTAGTATTCTTTGATGATATTTTGATTTACAGCAAAACATGGGAGGAACATCTGAAACATTTAGACGAAGTATTGAGCATTCTAGATGAGCACTCGCTTTACACGAAGATGTCTAAGTGTGAATTTGGCATGAAGGAGATGTTGTATCTAGGGCACATCATCAGTGCAGAAGGGGTATAGGTTTATATGAAAAAAATCCAAGCTAACAGGGATTGGCCCATGCCAAAAACAGTCACGGAACTGAAAGGTTTCGTAGGCCTTTGCACATATTACTGGAGGTATGTTAAGGGCTTCTCCAAATTTTCCGCACCACTCACTGGTCTCACAAAGAAGGGGGCCTTCACTTGGACAGAATTAGCACAGAAAACCTTTGAGGAGATGAAAGTCATCATGAGTTCTTGCCCGGTTTTAGCACTACCAGACTTCTCATAGCCATTTGTAGTAGAATGTGATGAATCAGGGGAAGGGCTAGGGGCAGTATTGATGCAAAACCATCACCCAATTGCATTCGAGAGCAGGAAACTGAAAAACTATGAGCACCACTACTCTATATATGACAAGGACATGCTAACCATCTTACATGCTCTCACTAAATTCAGACAGTACCTGGTGGGAAGCAAGTTCAAAATCAAGACGGATCATAACAGCCTCAAGTACTTCTTGGAGCAGAAGGAGTTGAATGAGCGCCAACAAAAATGGGTCAGCAAGGTGCAAGCTTACGATTTCGAGATAGAGTATGTGAAGGGTAAGAACAATACAGTAGCTGATGCATTATCCAGACAACCCGCTTCATTTTCTCTCATGAGTATATCCACTGATTGGAGGTCTCTTCTCTTAGTAGAGTACTCCAAAAATAAATTTGCTTGCAAATTATTGGATGGGCAGGTTCAGGATGACAGGTACAGAATTATTGATGACATCATCTATTACAAGAATAGGATATACCTCGTCCCATAATCAGCCTTAAAAAAGAAGATCATACAGGCATCACATGATTCTCCATTATCAGGACATCAGGGTTTCTTGAAGACCTACAAGCAAATCAGAGAGAGGTCCTCATGGAAGGGTCTCAAGGGAGAGGTTATGTAGTGGGAATGCAGCATTTGTCAGCAGAACAAGGTCGAGCATATCCATCCAGCAGTGTTACTTCAGCCACTACCAATTCCGAAACAAAAGTGGGGAAGTATCTCCATGGACTTCATTACAGGGTTGCCCAACGTCCAAGGGTGAGATTGCTTATATGTCGTGGTTGATCGACTGACCAAATTCGCCCATTTCTTTGCTATATCATCCAATTACTCCACAGGCCAGGTAGCCACATTATTTTTCAGAGAAGTTTTCAGGTTGCACGAGTTACCCAAAACCATAGTCAATGATCGAGACAGTAAATTCACCAGTTCCTTCTGGTAGGAGTTAATCAGATTAGTAGGGACAGAACTCGCTACCAATACGAGCTATCACCCGCAAAGCGATGGACAGACTAAGATTGTCAACAAGCGGGTTCAAGGGTATCTGCGCAATTATGTAGCAAGCCAACAGAGGACATGGATTAAGTGGCTACACTTAGGGGAATACTATTACAATACCACCTACCACATGTCTATCCAGATGACACCTTTCAAAGCATTGTATGGATATGAGGCATTGAGCTTCACAGATCTAGCCTTTGGAGACAGCAGAGCACCCAAGGCCAAAGATTGGATATAGGACACTCAGGATATTCTCAAAATCCTGAAAGAAAACTTACAGGCAGCACAAAATCAACAGAAACTATACGCAGACAAACACAGGGTTGAGAGGAACTTCGAGGTAGGAGATCTGGTATATTTGCGGTTACAACCATACATGCAATCTTCCCTCAAACAGAAAGGAGCGAAGAAACTTAAACCTCGCTTCTATGGTCCTTACAAGGTAATTCGGAAGGTTGGAGAGGTGGCTTATGAGCTAGAACTGCCGGAAGAAAGCAAGATTCACAATGTATTCCATGTGTCCAGTCTCAAGAAAACATTAGGACAACACATTGCTCCATCCATGGAATTACCTTCCCTAGATGATGAAGGGCTACTGGTACTAATTCCAGAGCAAATCCTACAAGTACGAGAAAGGAAGCTCCAAAACAAGGTGATTCAAGAGTATCTAGTGAAATGGAAGGAATTACCCATGGAGGACGCCACATGGGAAGGAGAGCAGGTATTGCAGCATCCTAGTTTGCAGTTGCTTGAGGACAAGCAATTTCAAGCGGGGAGGACTGTGATGTCCCCCCTCTAATTAAGTATACCAAACACCCGCTAACCTATTTAATTCCCTTAGGTTCGAGCGGGAACTGCATAAGAGGGAATTGACTGAGTGGATTTGATACTTAGAGCACTACAGGACATTCCTTCAGCGTCAAGTCATCAGTCGAATGGAAGAAGCCTTGTTTCTTTAGGCTTAAAAGTCAACATTAAAATAGAATTGCATGCATGCAAAAGTAAAGCAAAAACCTTAAAAGTGACATGCAAACCCTAAAAGTTCATGAGATTCTATTTAAGAGGGTAATGAGACCAAAGAAGGTTACTTATGATTATTATTGATTTTGGAGCTCTTGAGTAGCAGCACAGCGTGCGGCCACAGTAGTTGGGGTTGAAGACGGCGTCTTCAGCTAACGAGGTTTCGGCAGTGAAATATCTGCCCTAGTCTCATTCAGGGTAAACCATCCAAGTTCACCATCCGCTCTTCAACTTATTCATCCAGTTACAGTTATCCAGTATCCATCAAAGATTGTTTGCAGGGACATTTGTGCAGCCGTAGGAGGATTTTTAGCTAGAAAACCCCAAATTATTCGTTGGGTCCTCAGATCTTCGTTTATCTTCAGAATACTAGCACCATCCTCATTCTCGGTATCATCCTCCAGTACCCGGTGATTATCAGATCCTGTTTTTCTCATCTAGAGCAGTGCTCAGCAGTTTGGGAATCAGGGGGCGTGAGCAGCTAAACCTCCAATTCAATTCACTAGCCTGCTTAGGGATCTCAAAACTTCTGCATGTCTCAGGCATCCTCTCTAGCACGGGAAGACTACCACTCCTGCAAATTCTCAACTGCAACAGACACCTCCTTCACTGAAAACGTCACCCTTAGTTGATTGAGGGTTCATGCTGCTGGGGTATCACTGGAGGCAGGGAGCACCAGTTCTTCACCAGATCAGCTCTTGATGCATGCATATTCTCTCAGGAGCATTTCAGCCAACTTATCAGTGGTAAGTGTTACATTCTATCTCGCAAACCCTAACCCTAAATTTAGCTATAATATAGGGCAATTTTGCATGGCAGTTTTGCATGCCCGGCTATTCAGTAATTTTGCATAGAATCAGTAGAATATCGGTATTTGGGACATTACATTGTGGTGGGATAGTGTGCAAGCAGAAAGAAGAAGGAAGAATAAACCCTTGATAAAGAGTTGGGATAGAATGGTAGCAAAAATGAGGGCTAAGTTCTTGCCCAAAGATTACCAATTGATTCTGTATAGACAGGTACAGAACCTTAGGCAAAGATTGTTAACAGTGAGAGAGTACACTGAAGAGTTCTACAAAGTGAACCTAAGGGCAAGATATGTGGAAGAGTCAGCAGAGGAGGCTGCTAGATATGTCAATGGTCTAAGGATGGATATCCAAGAAGAGATCAACATGATATCACCTAGAACAATGGAGGAGGCGTATCAATGTGCCTTAAGGGCAGAAGAAAAGATAGAAAGGAAGCAGAGCTTCAATAGAGGTCGTGGTTCAACCAGAGGACGAGGGCAAGCGCCTGGAAGAGGAAGATTTGGACCACAGAGAGGAGAGTCCAGTAACTCTAGCCAGCAAGAGCAACATGGTAGAGGAGGTGATTCTAGCAGAAGAGGACCTTACCAAGGAAGTAGAGGTAGAGGAAGAGGCAGAGAAGATGTTGTTAGATGCTACAAATGCAACCAGTTGGGGCATAAATCATTTAAATGTCCAGGGAAAGAAGACGTAGGACAGAGAGGAGCCTATGTAGCTCAAAATGAGCAACAGCAAGAACAGACGACCGTAGAGGAAGTCTTGCCAGAGAGAGGAGAGTCATTGATGATGAACAAGGTCTTGTTGAAACCTGAGAAGTAGCACGCAGAGCCTGCTCAAAGAAAATCGTTGTTAAGGACTATGTGGAAAGTCCAAGGGAAGTGTTGTAAGATGGTGATTGACAGTGGGAGTATTGACAATCTTGTTTCCACAGAGATGGTGGAAAAGATGAGTTTGAAGAAGACCAAGCATCCTGTTCCATACAAAGTATCTTGGTTACATAAAGGACATCAAATCCTGGTAAGTGAGCAGTGTGTAGTTGATTTCCAAATAGGTTCATATAAGGACAAGATTCTGTGTGATGTGATGCCCATGGATGTTTGTCATATACCACTAGGCAGACCATGGCAATTTGATAAGAATGTAACTCATGATGGTAGGAGTAACTGTCATAGTTTCGAGTAGAATGGGATAACACATGTACTTCACCCTTTACAATAAGGTAGTACAGCAAGACAGTTAGCACCTAAAGTTCTGATGTTGTCAGGAAAGAAATATTTGCAGCAGGTTGAGAAAGAAGAGTTGAACTATGTTGTGGTGTGTAAGCCAAGAGTGGTAACGGTGAAGACCAGCGTGGCAGATCTACCTAAGGAGATTCAAGAGATGCTGAATGAGTTTAGTGACATTGTGGTGGATGATTTACCCAATGAACTACCACCAAGAAGGGATATAAGTCATCAGATTGATTTTATTCCAAGAGTCGGTTTAGCAAACAAGGCAGCATACAGATTGACACCTCAAGAGAATGAAGAATTGAGGAAGCAGGTCCAAGGATTGTTAGACAAAAGATTGCTTCAGAAGAGCCTGTGTCCATGTGCAGTACCAGCAGTACTGACACCAAAGAAGAATGGTGAGTGGAGGATGTGTACTGACTCAAGAGCAATTAACATAATTACAATTAGATATAGATTTCCATTACCAAGGATGGATGACATGATGGATTGTCTGAGTGGGGCAACAGACTTTTCAAAACTGGACTTAAAGAGTGGATATCATCATATCAGAATCAGAGAGGGAGATGAGTGGAAGATAGCCTTCAAGACAAATGATGGGTTGTATGAGTGGTTGGTCATGCCATTTGGATTGTCCAATGCACCAAGTACTTTCATGAGGTTGATGAATGACATCTTGAGAGATTTTATGGGTAAGTTTGTGATAGTTTACCTTGATGACATTTTGGTTTTCATCCAAACAGAAGAAGAGCATCTGAAGCATTTGAGATATGTTTTAAATAGGCTGCAACAGGAGAAGTTTCTGATAAATGTGAAGAAGTGCACATTCATGAAGACAAAGCTAGTGTATTTGGGTTTTCTTATCTCAAGAGATGGGTTGAAGATGGATCCAGAAAAGGTGCAAGCAATCATTGATTGGCCTTCACCTAGGAACATATTTGAGGTAAGAAGCTTTCATGGATTGGCAAGTTTCTATAGGAAGTTTATAAAGAATTTCAGTCGTATTTGTGCATCTATTGTTGAGACAAATAAGAAGGATAGACAGCCATTTCAATGGACAGCAGAGGTTGAAAAGACTTTTCAGTTCTTGAAGAAGAAGATCACTGAACAACCAGTATTGAAGTTACCAGACTTCAACCACCCTTTCCAAGTGAAGTGTGATGCTAGTGGAGTAGCAATCGGAGCTGCACTCAGTCAGGAGGACAAGCCTATAGCGTATTTCAGTGAGAAGTTGAATGATGCAAAGCAGAAGTATTCATCTTATGGTAAGGAGTTTTATGCTGTTGTTCAAGCAATGAAGCATTGGAGACATTATTTAATGCCTAGAGAGTTTGTGTTGTATTCTGGTAACCATGCATTACAGTACATTATGCAGCAACCCTAAGTTGAACCTGAAACATGTAAAGTGCGTTGAGTTCTTACAGAGCTTTACCTTTGTGTTGAAACACATAAGTGGACAGTCAAACAGGGTAGTTGATGCCTTGAGTAGGAGACTGTTGATTATGCAAGAGAATCAGATCCAAGTCTTGGGATTTGAGCGTTCGAGAGATTTGTATAAAGCTGACATTGATTTCCAGGAAGCTCCAATGGAGGTGGGCAGAGAGCCATGGATGGAGTATACACTTCAAGATGGTTTACTCTTCAAAAATAGTAAACTATGTGTACCAAAGTGTTCTATAAAAGAGAACTTAATACAAGAAAAACATAATGGAGGTATGGCAGGTCACTTTCGAAGTGATAAAACCTTCGAACAGTTGGGTCATTTTTATTTTTGGCCAAGGATGAGGTCTAAAGTTGAGAAGTTTGTAAGCAGATGTAGAGTATGTAGAGTATTCGTGAAGAGCCGACTTCGGCAGTTTTCTGAACATCTGTGTGATTTTGTGAATTTCTTGATTCAAGTGTTAAATTGTTGTTTGAAGAGTTGAAATAGAGCGTAGATGTATGTATGGAAGGGTTAGGCTAGAAGAATCGGGAGGATTGAAGGCTGGATTGATCAACTCCATGATCAATCGGCGTCACACTTAGGTTTTTTGCGATTAACCAGTTTTGCAGAGAACGGACAACGGAGATCGATTCCGCAGGAAAAGATAGGATGGTTGGAAAAGTTGCGCGGAGAAAGTTGCGGGGAGAAGATTTTAAAAAGTTGGCATCCCACATCCTGCATCCCGTAACCTGATTTCGGGAAGACCATTTCGCAACGAAAGTTTTGTAGGAGATTTTGAAAAGTTAGCATTTCGCATCCCGCAACCCGATTTCGGGAAGACCGTTTCGGGGGAGCAACTTTGGGAAGTTAGCATCCCGCATCCCGCAATCCAATTTTGAGAAGGCCGTTTCAGGACGATGCTTGCGGAGAGGCAATTTTGGAATAGAATTTGGCGGTTAAGCCAAATTTGGTAGTCCTGCTAAGTGTAGGAGCCACCAGATCCTGGAGGTGCTGGTTGGGTTGGTTTTGGTCTATCCCCACCTGCACCAGATACCATGTTGAAATTTGACATGTGTATGATATTTTTAAAATTTTGCAGACTATAAGAGAGATAGTACTTGAGATGTTGATAGCAATATAACCAATGCAGTAGTAAGACAAACATCCACACAATTGAACACAAGATTTTTCACAGGGAAAACCTTTTAAGGACAAAAATCCCAAAGCATAAATAATTCATCCTCTAAATGAGATGACTAAGTCCATACATGAGCAAAGATAATTTGATCACAGAACTCTGAATAATCCAAGCTTTTACAACCTAAGTTTTTCATTCTGAGGAAGCCCAGTGGGCTTATTCTTCACTGTTGCTTTCCACGTGGACTATACCTATTGTTGCGACGTGGACTATACCTGTTGTTGCATGGATTGTATCTGCTGCTGCATGGACTGTACCGGCTACCACCTCCACCGTGACAGTTAGCAGCCACTTGTTGCTACTACTGAATGTTGTTGGAAGCCCATGTGGACTGCTACTACTATATGTCAGCCCTAATAGGGCTCGGGTGTAAGGTAGCACAGCCCTAGTAGGGCTCGGGGGTGCTCACCACTCTCAGATTATCCCACCGTGAGCTGTAGCAGCTCTGTTGCTACTGCTCCTCACCACCGTGACTTGTTTGCAGCCTCTTATTGCTGTTGTCATGAAGGAAGGGAGCACAAAACACGAGCCCTTGTTGTTGATGTAATTGTAACTTCGGAATGTATCCATCCGTATTTCTTATGTATTGTAACCCGATGTTTATTCCAGGATGTATTGTAATGTATTTGAGTCATGTCATACCCCGATGTTTATTTCGGGAAGTTTTTATAATGAGAAAGTCATGTCAAGTCATTGTGGGTAACCCTCCTCTTGGTCAAGGGTTAAAGTCCCCACAGTTATGGGGCCCTTGGGTTATTAGACTATCCTAGTGAAGTCGACCCTAGGTGAGTCATTGTAAGTCAGGGCAATAGTCCCCACCATTGTGTTACGCTCCTATTGGTCAGAGGAGGCAAAGTCCCCACAAGTGGTGGGGCACTAGGGTTATTAGACATTCCTAGAGATGTCGACTCTAGTAAGTAATTGTTAAGTGAGGCCGACATGTTGGAGTGCACTTCAAGTGAACGAAAGAATATAAATAGAGAGTGAGCCTCTCTATTTATCTCACTTGCAACAATCACACTCACTCATTGGGGCGCATGAGTGAGAGAGGAGAAGCTCTCTCAGTGTGAGAGAGAGAGACTGCTGATGTCGGGATATCATCTTACTGTTTTGGGGTCTTACCATTTTGTGTTGATTCTATCTCTGAGGAAGTTGCGGGGTTTTCTCCTTTATGGTTTCCCCGAGGAAAACTCTTTGTGTCTCTTGTCTCTTGTGATGTGCTTATGTTTTATTGTTGTGCTTGTTATTCTCTCAGTTAAAGATCCTAAGATCATAATGCTAGCTTATATGATGAAAAACTAACATGGTTTCAGAGCTAACCTGAGAAGAAGACATTGTGCAGCTACAGAAGCTAGGGCTTCTTACTTTTTGGGTCTCTCTCCACAATCTATCAGCAAAATTATGCTAGGATGACTCTCCATTGAAGGGCGCATCTTTCTGTCGAAGCGGAATTTGATTCCGAGCATTTTCAGTTTTCGATGCAGAAATTAGGGCTTTCTACAAAAGAGGAATTTTTGAGTGAGCCCAGCATAGGATTTTTCTCCTCATCAAAACCGAAGTTTAGAGACCTGGATCAAGAAATTTGGTTGGGTGAAACTCCGGGAAAGTCAAACCCTAGTTTGACCCCGAGCTAGAAAAACCCTAAATACTAAAACTACTATGTTTTGGTACATTCGGTATATCTCGAGATTGGAGAGGGATCAGGAGCTGAAACTTGCATGGACCGAAGATAAAATCCTGATGTACACTGTGTCCAAAAATCAGCCTCAGATTTGCTATATTCTGGGAGATATGATCCCTCCAAGTTAGGGTTCCAGCCTCTTCCAGAATTCATCCCTAAACAGGACACCTGGGGAGAATTGTAATATATTGGGCTACAGAGGTTCAAATAGAATTCCTGAAGATGTTCCAGAAAGGGCACGGACTGTAATTTTGGTGGTCCGAAGATCAGACTCAGAAGATGAACCAGTGACACGTGGCATGACGTACAACTTCGTTGTTCTGAACAGTCCTGTAACAGGTCACCTTGGGAAAAGGATCATAAATCCCAAATGGTGAAACCAATTCTGATGAAACCTGTGGTGTTGGATCAGAGACATGCGAGGTTACCTCAATACGAAATTTCAGACATAGAGGAGCAGTAATTTCGGAGATATCACAGAAACAATAACAGGCATTTCTGCAGAAGAAATTGGAAAACTAGGGCTTCCCTCCACTGTTTTCAGAAAAGGAGTACATTGGACAGCTCCATTTGAAGAGATCTATCTGTATATCCAATCAAATCTGAAAGATTCCAAGTTTTGAAAATTAGGGTTTCTGTAACAAACCCTAGATCTAGAAAAGGAGTACATTGGACAGCTCCGGAACCAAGACGGACACCTCAAATCGGTAAGATCTATTCTTTTGCTATTTTCATTTGAGGTTCTCATTTCAAAGTGATCTATCACATCAGCTTGATGATAAAATTGGTGAAGTTGACAACTTCCAAGCATGGAAGTATATGATCTCTCTGAAGAAAATGAATTGGACACCTACATGAGTAGAGAGGTTCCAGTTCCAGAGGGAGATGAGGCTAGAAGCCTTACACAAGAAGAACTTGGTCAAGGCCAAGAAGATCATGGTTGATTCAGTCACGGATCAACTTGTACCACAAGTGTCTTCCTTAAAGACACCGAAGATGTTTGATTCCTTGACCAAGCTATTTGAAGGGAAGAACATACATCAGAAGTTGACCTTAAGAAACCAGTTTAAGAATGTGAAGATCCAGAATGCAGAGACCATGCAGTCATAAGGGTCTCTCAAATCAAGAACAACTTGAAGCGGTAAAAGAAGAAGCGAAGAATGCAGAAGTGGT